>JANHFO010002621.1:108904-122362 GCA_032468095.1 Pareas carinatus
GTCCTATTAGACCTCTCAGCGGCTTTTGATACCATCGACCATGGTATCCTGCTGCGCCAGTTGGGGGGGTTGGGAGTAGGAGGCACCGTTCTCCGGTGGTTCTCCTCCTACCTCTCTGACCAGTCGCAGTCTGTGTTGGCAGGAGGGCAGAGATCGACGCCATGGCGCCTCACTTGTGGGGTGTCACAGGGGTCGGTTCTCTCGCCCCTCCTGTTTAACATTTATATGAAGCCGCTGGGTGAGATCATCCGTGGCTTTGGGGTGGAATATCATCAGTACGCTGATGATACTCAGTTGTACATCTCCACCCTGGGCCACCCCAACAATGCCGTGGAAGTGATGTCCCAGTGTCTGCAGGCTATGTGGATCTGGATGGGGCGAAACAAACTCAGACTCAATCCCTCCAAGACTGAGTGGCTATAGATGCTGGCATCTTGACATAGCCAGCTTATTCCATCGCTGGTTATTGGGGGCGAAATACTGGCCCCCACAGAAAGGGTCTGCAATCTGGGTGTCCTCCTGGATGCACGGCTGTCCTTGGTTGACCATGTGGCAGCCATCACCAGGGGGTCATTTTACCAGGTTTGCCTGGTCCAACAGTTGCGCCCTTTCTGGATCAGAACGCTATGCGCACAGTCACTCAAACCCTCGTCACTGCCCACCTGGACTACTATAATGCTCTCTACATGGGGCTCCCCCTGGGATGCATCCGGAGGCTCCAACTGGTCCAGAATGCGGCCGCATGGGGGATCATGGGGGCGTGGGGCAGTGCCCATGTGTCCCCTCTCCTGCACAAACTGCACTGGTTGCCGGTGGGCTTCCGGGTGTGTTTCAAGGTGTGGTGATCACCTTTAAAGCGCACCATGGCTTAGGAACCAGATATCTACAGGACCGCGTTCTACCAGCTAATACCTCTCATCAACCAGTTCACTCCCACAGAGAGGACCTCCTCAGGGTTGTTGGTGACCCCCAGGGGGAGAGCCTTCTCTGTGGCAGCATGTATCCTCTGGAATGACCTCCCCTCCGAGATTCGAACTATTTCCGACCTCTATGCTTTTCGCCGTGCTGTAAAAGCACATCTTTTTAATCAGGCCGGCTTGACCTAATTCACACCTTCCCCCTGCCCTGTGAAAATTTGTAGTTTATGTCTCAATTTTAAATTTGGTTTTAAATTGGTTTTAATATTGGGTTGTCTTAAATTTTTCAGCCACCTTAAATATTTCTTTTTAATCATTTTTAAACTTTGTAATTTGTATATCTTTCGCTTTATTGACTGTACATCGCCCTGGGTCCTTTTGGGGAGAAGGGCGGTATATAAATTTGACAAACAAACAAACAAATAAATAAATAAATAAATAAATAAATAAATAAATACCTTAGATAGCCAAGAATCAAATGGATCATCAGTCAAATTGAGTTCTCATTTGAAGGAAAAATGATCAGGCTTAAAATACTAAATACTTGGATACAAGATGTAAAAAAATTGCTGTCTAAAGAAGGCTCTAAGACTAAGAAAGGGGGAAGAAAAACCAGAAAAAGGAGGACCAGCTGCAAGTAGATGGACTCAATTGCACCAACAATAGATACATCACCAAAGAACCTAAAATATCATGATGGGGACAGATCTTCATGAATCTATTTATTCCTTCTTAATTAGACATAATCATATCACTTTCTGGACAATTCTGAACATGTCTATTCAAAACTGATTCTAAATTACTTCAAGGAAAGAGTAGTAGAAGTTTAACCCATAATTTGGGTTTAATAATGATTTTCATAATGATTTTATTTTTCATAATGATTTTAATGCAACTTTCTTATTTTAGCTTTATTTGCTAAAATTTGTAAAATGTTATGCAGTGAGTTAAATTATCCATTATCACGTTATTCTTCATTCTGTTCAGCATATTAATCATACATTATCAAAGCAATTCCTGAATTACAACTTAATTCTAGATCCTTTTATCAGATTTACCACATTTGCTGATGCTTTCTTACTCTTCTGCTGTTTTTATCGTAACTGAGTTTACAGTTTTATGTTTCATTGCTTTACTTTGATCTTTTGAATATAATCTTGGTGGCTTTTATTTCAGTTAAAAAGGCAGTATATTATTACTATTAAAAATAAATAATGCATAGATAAGAGATGAACTGAAACTAAAATAGTTTAAATAATCCCTTTCACTTTCATTGCCATTTAAAAGTACCTCTTACACTGCAGTTTCTAATGCTTTCCTTCAAAATGATTCTGCATTTCATCTGAGCCCGAAATGAGTCTTATAAGAGGCCTAACCCAGGACTGATTATTTATTTGCTTGCCTGCTTTTTTATTTACTTACCAAGCTTATACATGTCTCTCCAATCATTGCCAAATATTCTTCAGTGATCATTTGGTTCTATTGGGGGAAAAAATGATTCAAGTTTCCTCCAAAGGAAGATATAATTCTTTGAAATGTGTTGAATAGTTTTTTCAATAAATTCATGTCTCTTGTAAGATTTTACCTTTTTATTATTAGTTGGTTTTTGAAATCTTTCCTTCTTTTCTTGTCATCTGAGAGTTTGATGCTAGATGGATGTTTTGGGCAATAATTATAGTTCAGTCACAATCCATCTTGACCTGCTCACAGTCTACTGTAAAGCCCAAATAATTTAGCTCTTTAAATCCATGACATTTTTTCGTGGTTAATTATGACACAGGTTAGTGCTGGTACCATAATCTTTTATCTAACAATCAACTGCTTTTTTCTCTCTGTCTGGAAAACTATAAAGTACAAATTCTTGAACAATCTGAAATGTTGCCAATTAATCAGTTCCTTGCCACTTAAAAATTTGCAAGTAAACAATAAGAGAACATTACAGTACAAATCAGTTTGACACTGGAGAATAGTAAAATAACCCTTTCAACTGAGAGTGGCTTCTAATAAACCCAATAAACAGATGCAAGCTTGATTTCAACCATAGTCCAAATAACAGAGAATAGTTAGCAATAGGTGTGCCCATAGACCTGCTTAGGAAAGCTGGTTTTAATGTATTTTTTTAAAAAAAAAAACAGTCGGATGACAAAATGATAACTTCCATGAATCAAGTTCAATTAGTGTTTGTCTCTTCTTTTGAAAACTTAGTTACCTTTTGAAATGTATAAAACTGTCTGCAGATAATTTATATTTCTTTTATTGTAAAAAAGAATAGTATGTGCAGTTATCTATCTGCAGTATCTATATAGTACTAAAACTTTCATTATCATGGCAGTTACCTGGGTGAAACAGCACAAACAACTTTTGAACCAAGGTACCTCAAGTGGGTTAACCTACAGAATGTATCCAAAATCCAGTACCCTTGACTCCCGAAGAAATAATTTTAGAAAGTTGTGGCTGCTTCAATGCTACTGGTTGCTGCTATATGACTGGGATGCTGCTGCAGTCACACGAGCTTTCTTTTCAATGTTTTGTAACAGTTTCCAAGCCAGTCTTGCAATCCCTCACTCCTTTACTACCCAGCAGCAAAGAATTGACTCATCATGTGGCTCCTAAAGAAGCAATAAGTTCTTTAAGGTGCATGAAAAAGGGCTTGGATATTTTTATTGCTTTGTGCATTCCTCCTCTGGAATGCAAATATGCACATGCATTTTTGTTCATGGATGCATTCTTCACCTTTCAGAATTCCACAGCCAGCATGAATTAAAGTCCACACTTTTTAAAATTGCCAAATTTGAAAAACACTGTTAGATGCTCTATGTAAATGACATGATGTAGTGAAGCACTGTTGTCTATATTCTTTTAAATTACTTTTTGTCAAAGTTGGAAAAGCCCTAGGATCACTACTTTCAAAACAAGATTGTTTAAGCCATTAAAATAGTTTCTTGCCTTCAGAGAACAATGCTACATATTACTGCATGTTTCTGCTACCATAATAATAACCTCGCTTCATCAGAACATGTGAGAAAAATTAACAGGATAAACTGCAATATTATACTAGGCATTCCCAACTTCCAGTCTTCCAAATGCATTGAAACTACAATTCAGTCAGCATATTATTTTACTTATGTAAAATAGAGTTCCATATTCACATTCAGGTTTTTTGGGGACTTCCAGTAATTCTTTGACCTTTTTGTACACATTGTGATTTGTCCATTATAACTCTAATTTGACATTAGTCTGCAGCAAAGATGATGGTAGTTTGTTCCTTCTTTAAGTGTTTGCGGGCTGTTCTGTTCTCTGTTTTTAGTTGGTTCTGATTGTTCTTCTGATCTAAGGTATAATTGTCTGCCTTGGATCTCTGTGGCAGGTCCTGCAGTTTTAAATGCTGCTTCTAAGGCTCAAAGAGTTTTTACTGATTAGCATTATCTGCATTATAGCTGAAGCCTTTCATTTTCTTTGATTGTATGTATGGGAATGCTATAGTTTCTAGAGGAGAAAACTACACCTCCTCTAACAGTGACAAGGCAATATATAAACAGAGAGCGGTGAAAATGTTACCTAGCTGGGTAAAAAAATGTCTGCAAACAAGCAATCTAACTAGCACTAGGGACTTCATAAGAATAATTTGGCAAGACCACACCATAGAGTTTCTCATACAGAAATCTAATCTTGTTTCTTTATGCATATCAATCATTGAAATATATATGATGTGGAAGAGATGAAATGATTTTTGCTAAAAACATTTCTCAAAAATAGCATTTGTTGGCACACTCAATGAGCTAGCAATTGACCTGCAATCTCCAAAATTATTTTATTATTTCTTAATTGAAGTAACTCTGCACTGTTAAGACATTTTATATTGTTGAATTTATATTGTTGTTTTTATTCTAATTCAAAATAGCCACCACCTGTTCAGCTATTGCATTTGCAGATGCTTTTATCGAAGTATTCCATCAAAGTGGATTATGAAAACAAATTGTCAAAGCAATTGCCAAATCTGCCACTCTCAACACTTCAAAGAGCTTTGACAATTTATTTAGATTTTGAAAATATTGTTTCAATATATCCTGAAGTGTATATTATAATATCTATTGAATTCCCTTCTATAGTTAAGAGCAGCTGAACAACGTGATTAAAAATAAAAAATAAAAAATGGAAATGGTTTTGAAGGTTACATTACCTTAAAAACCATTTTCATTTGTCTTTATTTTTAATTTGAGTAAGTTACTTTGTATACCAATTCAGCACAATTTCTGCATAGGCACTTGGCTGAACCTTAGGGAGGACAGTTGTAACAAAAAAGAGGCATAGACAAAATATTACAAAAATAATCTGAGCTACTACCCATGGTCCTATTTGGGTGAAACTTTTATGGTGGAATATCCTTCACAGAGTCTCTACTTGCTATTTCCATCCTATACTATGAAAAAAAGGCTGTTGCTATTAGTTGATGCTTCTCCATTACTGTCTATAGCAGTGGTCACCAACCTTTTGTACCTCAGGGACCATTAAATTTATAATTTTAAATCCGGCAGACCACTGATATGATTTTTTTAAAAAAAGATACATACATTTGCAAAAACGTGATCAGAGCACTTCCATTTTATTAATATAAAAAGCATCTAATTAATTTAACATTTAAAAATCTTATTTAATAACAAAATCATAAATGCTTATTTAATCATAAAATCTTTAAGATTGCTTAATTGTAGCAAAATCATTAAAGTTAAATTATTACAAAATTGAAGTTTCTTTTAAGTATTACACATTTTAGTGTGATATTTGTTCCTGCTTGAGAGAGAGAGAGAGAGAGAGAGAGAATGAGAGAGACAGACACAGACACAGACACACACAGAATGAGAGACAGACACACACACACAAGGGAGAGAGAGAGAGAGAGACAGAGACAGAGACAGAGACAGAGACAGAGACAGAGACAGAGACAGAGACAGAGACAGGAACAATACAACTGTACAAAAAATTCAGATAATCTCTAGATTTTCCTGTGGACCACCAAATTTTTCTCACGGCTCACTGTTGGGCCCCAGCCCACAGGTTGGCGAACACTGGTCTATAGCAAAATTCCCTTTTTTAATGAATTTAAGAGATGGTTGGATCAAATAGTTGTGCCTCCCAATTTCCAAATGAAAAATGAAAATAAATTATGCCATCTGTGAATCATGACAATATAATCTGAATTTGATTAGGTTTGAACAGATCACTTTCTTCTATTGATAGTATTAGCTATCCCTAAGCATTTATTTCACAAAAGTCAACACCTGAAGTATTAGATGAGGGTTTTTTCCATCATTCTCAACTAGCACCACATTCTTCCTCCTTACAAGCAAATCTATTTTTGTTTGAATGACTCCTGTTTCATTTTTTGAAGTTTTTTTTTCAAGACCAGATAGAGCTGAAGGGATTTTTATTTTATTAAACATGAAAATCCAAGGGTGAGAAGTTTGTTTGAAGGGGAAAAAAATCTTGTGCACCGTACATTGTTTTTGATACTTGAATTATTTTGCCCTTGAAGTAGAAATGTATCTAGGGAAAAAGAAAAATGTCCCTTACTTGACATTTCTTCTCAGACCACTATACTGGGATAATGTTTTAGCTATTCTTCATTTTTATCACACAAAATTTTCTCCAGAATGAAATCAGGTGTAAAAGCAATTTTTTATCCATGTCAAATCAGTACATCCACTTGATTTTAGTAATACAATCCTTCGATCACTGATTTAGTTATTTCAGGTTGAATTTAGGTGGGAAGGCTTAGATTGAGTTCTTCTTATTGGTCTTCTCATGGAAGATAGCTCCAGTCTCTTTGAGAGACTCCTTCCTTTGTCTATTATAGCTGGTAGTATGATATGTTTGGTTTTAATACCACCTAAAGTCTCATTTATTTACTTAGATTGAATTCATGTTACTTGGGTCTCTTATTGTTTCAGGTATTTTAAATATGCTGAATTATGTAAGGTTTTTTTTCTATTCTAGATTTTATAAAATAGTATGCATGTATGAGAGAGAGAGAGAGATCATAAGCAATTTTTGTAAAACAAATATCATGAAAATAAAACTTCCTTGAGCTCAGTCATCTGTTGTGTTTCACTTCATTTTTCTTTTCAGAAAATAAATTGAAAAGGGGAACTCAGATGAAACATCTACATTCTAAATTTGGAAATAACTTGCAGGTCATTTTTATCCTTTTATTGTTTTTGAACTCAGTTTGTGCAAAACCCTTCAGAAATCAAGGCTCTTTTATTCTTACCTTTTCATTTTTGTCAGACTCTGTTCCTAAATGACAAATGATTTCTTTTCAATTGTCACCCAGACCAGTTAACACATGTGCAGATTAAGGCACCTGTGACATAGTTCAGGTGTGAGGTAAAAAAGTGGATTCTATGTATGAAAGGGCAAGTTCATTTGTAGGAGTGAATAAAAATGCATGAAAGAAAATAGGAAATTCAACTTAACACTATAAGAGAGTTGTTCAATTTCTTAGTGTTTATGATTCATAGCACCACAATGGAAAATTGAGCAATAGCTTGAATAATAAATATAATACTGAAAAAATACTTGCATTCTCAAAGTGGGCCAAGATTTTTTAAAAATGACAACTACCAATATATTGATTAAAAAGAGTTATATTGGACACAATGAAGCAGAGTATTTAAATTTAAGTTTACATGTCATATTTTTGGTGATCACCATGATAAAATTTCCACTTGGAAATAATCAGAAGGGATTTTTTTTCTTTATTCTATTGATTTAAATAATTCATAAGTCATTCCTTCCAGTCAAAGGTTCTGGGTTTATTAGAATTAAAATTAGAATTTATTGGCCAAGTGTGTCTGGACATAATTAGATTATTTATATATATAATTATAAATATAAAGACCTATGCTCAAAACACTGAAAACATTTTTGAACCCGCCGCATAAAAAACAGAAAAGATCCTGGTTAAAATAAATAATTTTTTGTAAAAATGAGGGAGCATTCTTTTATAGTACATGGCATGAAAGAAGCAGAATTAGCTATTATGTTAAACTTATCTATGGAGAAACTCGCAAAAGATGACACATTGCAGATCTACCAGTAAGATCAGGGGACAAACAATATGAGAATTGTCCATCTTGCTACTAACCAAAGTCAAAGTTTGTGATACCTTTGGTACCCTAATAGACATTTTCATTTGGACCCAGAAGAGAATTATGACCCCATTAGGAGTCTGGTGAGACAATGATTAGAATGTTGTATTGCAGACAAACTCTGTCCATAGTCAGAATTCTGACTCAGCCTTCCTTCCTTCCAAGGTTAGTAAGATGAGGACCCAGATCGTCATGGGCAATATGCTGACAATGGGAACTGCCTAGAGAGTGCTGTAAAAGCACTGTTAGGAGGTATATAAGTCTAAATGTTATTGTTATTGCTATTATAAGGTAAGTAAATTAAATAAGCCCATTTTTGGTGGTGTTAATGTCTTGCTTAGCAGCTTTGGAATCTCTTGCATACAATGAATGAGATACACAACAAAGTATTTATCATTAAGCAAAAAGCTACTTTATCATTTAAATACAATATTATAAATTAAAGATAATACATTATGTTTATTCTTAAATAAAATGTCTTTTTTTTTACAAAATAACTTTTAGTCCTAAATGTTCTTTTTCAGATGTACCTGTCATACACAATTTTTGTCCGGATGTGTGTGGACTTTTTAACCAAAGAAATATTCACACTACTTTTCCAAACTGTTTCTATGTGTATCCCTTTGAGCAAATTCCTACCAAATACCTTCCTTTTCTTAGTTTTTACATTTCCTCTTGCTACCTTTCCATTTGATTAGATGAATAATAACAGTGTTATTCTGATCATCCATCACTGATGGCTTGTTCACATACACATTAAAGAGATCACATGGTCAACCCATAAAAAAACCACATGCACAGTTAACATTTTCCTTTTTTTTACCACCCACATCTGCAAGTTTATTATTTTACAGCATTCTCACAGCCTGTAGGGATTCCTTTCTTCATATACCAGCTTCATTCCCAATTGATTTTTAAAACATTCTCTTTTTTCATTTACTTCCTTCAGTTTAGTCAAAATAATTTCCTTACTTCTTAACTTCATTCACTCCACCTGTGTGCAAAGCATTTAAAACAGACACATATAAACACACACATTAAATTCTGATTCTGATACACACACACACACACACACACACACACACACTAATTGTTGAAATGAGTGAGTCCAAACAGCCAACAAGTCCCAGTAATTAAATGAAGAGGTTATTAGTTTACATTTCATATAATCCCAGAGAGATTTTGTTTTGTTTTGTTTTTGGTCACCTCAGAATAGTTTCAGACTTGGGCACCACAAGAATAATGACATAAAAATAAATGCTACTTCAGCACTACGGACAGCATCCATTCTTTTTGCCCATGCATCTTTTGTGTATCTGTCTTTAAAGGGGGAAGCCACATTTTAACTAGCTTTAAAAGCTTTCTGAAAAATAATAATAATAAAAACATAACAGATAACAGATAGAAGTTCTTTTGTCATAGCAGATAAAAGAAATTACTCTCATATATGTTCAACTTTTATTTGTAAGGGATGTCTTTTAATATTGCAGAAAGATTTAAAGAAAAAAAAACACAGGAAAAGCATTTACTCCTGTTATGCTATACCGCAAATCTGACCACTTCATTTGCTTCATGTGAAGACCCCGCCTCTATGAGCTGTGCCTGAAGCTAAAACTATTGGTTGCATTACCTAGATTAGCTAGCTAGATGCCTGTTTCAATCTTCATCTCCATGAGGACCTGGAGCAGATAGGGTATCTGAATTATAGGAACAGTTTTTAGTGAACTAAAGATTTCATTGAGTTCATTAGTTCAGCTAAGAGTTTCCACTTGTTATGATGCTGTGCAGCTAAGGGCAGCAGCAGGAGTCAGTGATGATTAAACAGGGTTGGCAGCACGGACTGCTATGCCAGTTATTGTCAATGGTAGGAAGGGAACCAACTGGAAGGAACCAACTGAATACTGAAAAGAAACTCTGGCTTTGTTCATACAAATGACTTGCTTTGTGATAGTGAACAATAATATACTATGGAGTCCTTGGTGCTCTCTGGTCTTGGTTGTTTTCTTTCACAATCTGAAAGAAAATAACCATACTCAGAGAACACCAAGGACTCCACAGTCCAACCCCAAGTTATAAATATTCTGTTCTACTCATACATGTGACTATCTGCAAAATGGCCAGCACCTGGGTTACTGGTGTTCTGTCCCTTTAAGACTTCTCTCTAGCCAGCCTAGTAACTGGTGCCTATCAAAGGTCAGCAGAAAGGCAACTGAGGGTGGTGTTGTGAGGGGGAAGATAGTTTGTGTTCATTCAGAAAACTAAAACAGCCTGAAATAGCCTAAGGCAAATAGAAGAGTAACTGTTTTCCCTAAGTAGGACTCACAAAGAGAAGTACTGGAGGAACATGAATTGTAGCAGAATTGGGGAAGAGTAGTATAGTAAACAGTGAGTAGTAGCCTCTGATATTTGTGGGTCTGTTGCCTTTAGGCTAAGTAAAGGGTTGATGACTCTCTGGAGTTTTAGAGCCAACTGAAGAGTACATGTGAGAGAACCTGTGATAGTACAATAATATAAAATGAGTAGGTAAAGGATCTAGTGTAGAGGTTTTCAAACTGTTATCCTTGGACCCCTTGGGGGTCAAATCACCATGACTGACAAGAGAGCTACCTGAAACTGATGAACAAAGGTTTTCAACCTGGGGTTCATGACAAGTTGCCAGCATAATCTGCAGACCAGTCAATAAAAATTTAGAAAAAGTAATATTCATGAATTGTTGATTAGTAATTATTTGAATTTGTGGGAATGGAGTCCATGGGATCCACCGTGTAGCAGCAACATGCTTTGAAGTCCGCAGTTTGAAAAAATTTGAAAACCTCTGATCTAGAGTACAATAATGTACTTTTCATCATTGTTGTCTTAATGTGTCTCTTTATATATCATAGAAAGCACAGCTTGGAACCATCAAATCTTACAAATATTTGATTCCATCAAACTTGGAGATGAAATATTTGCTCCTTAGGTTTCAGGAAAGCATCTGAGAATTTGAGGCCCTTAAAGCAGACAGGAAGACAACAGTACTGTATTATTAACATCTCTTCGTGTACTAAATGTTTCTTAGCTTTATTTTCATAATTTTTAATGTTTAATGTTTTAATGTTTTTTAAAAAATAATTCTTGTTTTAGGTATTCATTATTTTTTTACTTTGTTACTTACCACCAAAAGTCACTTATTTTGTGAGATGGGTGCTTATATAAATGGGATAAATGAGTAAATAAATTCCTAGTCATAAATTGCATATACAAAAAAAATCTCAAAACCTTTCTGACTCAATTGTAATGAATTTTAATATAACATTACAAAACAAAACAGAAAAATAGAATTCTTATGCATGTACTTTGACTAAATTCAATAGGCATAGCTACTCCCCAAAAAGAAGAACACATTATAACTGCCAGCTATGTACTCATTAAAAATGGGAAGCTTGGTTTTCAGTATAAAAAATAAACATGACAACCCTAGCAAAACAACTCAAGCATGGTTGAATACACAGGAATTGAAAGGCATACTTTTATAAACACAAGACTAAAAGCCCCCTCTCTCTGGATGGACAAACCTGTCTATTTTGCTTTTTTCATATTTTTTATTTCTTTTTAAAATATGGGTTCCTCCAAATCAATGTATGATAACCCTCTCCCCCCAAAAAAATCTTTACATAGCTCTATGTTAATTGCCTGGATTTTTAGCCCAAAAATCTGAGTTTAAAGTTTTTTTCTCCTCAACAATGGTTAACAATAAAATCAACTAGATTTGTTTCCTTTGAATCATTTAAGAACTTTTAGCTTCACAGAGATATTGATATTGGTAGTTCAGGGTTGAAATGAAGGGTTCAAGGTGTTCTCTGAGTTTGGCTGTTTTCTTGCAGATGTTTGTCTACTCAAACTAGCTAATATCATCAGAGTTAGTAGGAAGTGGGATTTTCTCTCATTTAATGGCTAGAGGCTTCCCATGTTTGTGGGAATGGTCTTGGCGATTCTTTGGTTGGGTTGTTTACTGTTAGCTTTTTTTGGCATTTCCTTGATGGGGGTATTGATTGCTTCCTGTTGATTGTTTCTTTTGAATGGTATGTAGGTGTTATTTATGTCTATGTGCCTGTTGATGGCCAATTTGTAAGAGTGTCAGGCTTCCAGGAATTCTCTAACATGTTTGTACTTAGCTTGGTCTGAAATGATCACTGTTTCCCAGATGAAACTATGGTTGAATCTGTCCATATGAAATTAAGGAGTTTTCATCATATCGTTTGACTTCTGACCTGAACAGATTGGCCATCAATAGGCACAGATTCAAAAGAGACAATAAACAATCCAAAAAAGAAACAAAAACCTTAGAACATCTCCTCACCAGCAATCAACAGATGAGCAAAAATTAACATCAAAATTAACTTTAGACCAACAGTCAAGAAGCAAGCAATCCCTGAATTATAGAAAAGTATTTAAATGATAATGAACAATGAATTCACTATGCCTAAATACATAACAGGATTTCCATCAGATTTAATGTAAAATAAAAGATAAGCTACTTTGGAAGTATTTACAGAAACATCTGAACAATGTTACAAGAAGGCCAAAAAGCTGTGATAAGACACATCCTATAAAGCAATGCGAAACAAATGCTGTTTTATCTTTTGCCAAGTTTACAATCCAAAATAATAATAATAATATATGGATACTATTTGCTCACATTCATTGCTTCAGTCTCCATCTGAAGACTGAGAAATAGAAAATGTGTCTTTATTAATTCATGTTTCCCATCATCTAACATTTTGATATGTTGTGCTGTATGTCTGTTTCATTTTGGAAAGTAGGATTATTCTCAGTTGAAATTTTTTGTTATACATTTTTGTGTCACAGTTTAAAATTTATTTTTTCTTAATCTGTCACTGTGCACTTTTAGCTGAGAGAAATTGCTTAAATTATTTATCAAGCAATAACAGCTGGGCCTTGCTGGCAAGACCATTTCTAAAAGCTCAACTCCCAAGTGCAGTTTCTGTTTAGATTTCTTAGGATCTATTCTTCTCCTTCCCAGTTTGCCACATTATAGTGCATTTGGGAATTCAGATCTGAGCAAATAGATATTAAACTTTTCCATTTAGGAACATTTGTATGTATTTTTTCCAAGATCACATTTAGTGGTAAAAGGCCATCCCTCCCATATTTAATATTCAGCATAGTTGCCATGTCAACTCTGTAGAAAGAATGTAAGTATTTTGATAAATACATACTACATAATCTATATATATAAAAAAGGAAGTGCCATTTGTGCCTGGTAGGTGATCCCCGAAAGTACTGAACTGATTGAGTTCAGATTTTCCGGGACTGTCGGCATAACCTATGGGCAGGTTCCGGGCTATTACTTACCTCTGCATATGACCTGCACGCTCTGCCAGACGGGCGAA
>JANHFO010002623.1:19811-36899 GCA_032468095.1 Pareas carinatus
CCTCCCGCCCCCTACACTCCTCGACGAAGCCCCCCCCAAGCCTTTAAGGGTAAACTAGACCAGTGGTCACCAACCTTTTGGATCAAATTATGACCACTAAATTCATAATTTTAAATCCAGCTGAACATTAATATGAATTTTTTAAAAGACATACATTTGTAAAATAATGATCAGAAAACTTCCATTTTATTAATATAAAAGGCACCTATATAATATAATATCAATTAAAGCTTATTTAATTATAACAAAATCTTTAAAGGTTGCTTAATTGTAGCAAAATTATTATAGTTAGTTTAATTATTGCAAAATGACTGAAGCTTATCTAAGTATTACACATTTTAGTGTGATATTTCTTCCTGCTTAAAAGAGAGAGATAGAATGAGAGAAAGAGAGAGAGACAGAGACAGAAAGAAAGAGAAAGAGGGAGAGAGAATGAGACACACACACAGAAAGAGACAGACAGAGACAGAGACAGAGAGAAATGAGAGAGAATGTGACAGACAGATAGACAGACACATACACACACAAAGACAGACAGACATACAGAGACAGAGAAAGAGACAGAGACAGAGATAAAATGAGAGAGAGAATGAGAAAGATACACACACACACAGAAAGACAGATACATACACACATACACACAGAGAGACAGAGAGAATGAGTGAAAGACAGACAGGGAGGGAGAGACAGAGTGGGGGATTTTGCTTGGCTAAAACGGAGGCTGGGAAAAGGCACGGAGAGGCCGGAGTGAGGTAGGGAGAGAGCATGACTTCGGATACTGTTTGCCCGTGCAACCTGGCTGCTGGATGGAGCTGCCATTGCTCCTGGGCCACCTGCCTGCCTAACACCCAAGGCAGTGACCATTAGATGCGGGCGGCCTGTTCACCAAACAAGCAGACTCCCTCCCAGTTTTTAGCCCCCCCGCGCCCCTCCAGTTTTTAAGGGCAGCATACCATAGCTTCTGCGAGCTCTCCCTTTACTTCGACACAGACTCCATGTAGTATTTGGCCCCCTGCCCTAAGAGGGAGGAAGCATTCCCATTGGAGTGCTGGACAGAGGGGCAGATAAAGTGGAGAGGGGGGAAGGGAGTCCTGTGCCCCTCTGGCTTGCTGCTAAAGTGTTTTTTTTTTAGTTTGCTGGGCGAAGGCGCGCGTATCTGCAGAGAGAGCTCTGCGTGCCAGCAGTGGCACGTGTGTCATATGTTCGCCATTACTGCTACAGACAAACATATGGACAGAAATACACAGTATTAGAGCAAATTTAGCTGTTCTCATGAATGTCTTGACTCACAGCAGTTGAATATTTAAGTATTATATATAAACAATAAAGGTCTTTTATATTGATTCTGAACTTAATATCCTTAGTTCACGAACTGAGATATCGGATGTTCAGAAGAATTCTTATTTTGGCAGAGGGTGAGTTGCTATTGATTTCAGTGGAAAAATCTTTCCATATGTGTAAAATAAGGCTTCCCAGAATCTATTCCTTTAATGAAACCAATAAAGAAGCCATTCAGATTCGGTACAGTACCAGGCTTTTTGTATCTGAAACAAACTTTGGCTGGTGTACAATTTCATGATCACAATAGGGTTATTTCTGAAAGACTATGTCCCCTTGAAAGAATATTTCTTTCGAGGGGACTTCATTAGACCAGACTTAGAACTTTCAAAATGTCAAATCTACAACTGTCAGCCATCTTAACCACAGGTGAGATACACTAGGAGCAGCAATTCAGCAACATTTTGTAGGTCACACATCTATCCAACTTATACTGTTTGTTGCAGGAAATCTGGAATTCCTTACAAATCTCCAGCAAGGAAAAAATGACCTTCATTAAGAGTTGATCAATTTATCAATCTGCTCTTACCACCAATAGGTTTCTCCAGCATGGAACTGAAATCCAGGCAGAATTCAGAAGTCACGCCATGCTTGTTATGCGGGAACAGGAGTAAAAAGCTGGGGATGACCCCGCTTGTCTCCCCCATCAGAGGCAAGATCCGGGCACTGCCCTTAAGATGCGGGGGCGGTCACAAGCCTCCCGGCGCATGACCATAAGGCGCAGCACGAAAGGTGCGCTGCTTTGCCAAACTAGCAGTGGCGGTGGCAGCGCGGCGGGGCAAGGACAACACTCCAAAGCCGGCCTTTGTACTGCGCCTTATGCTCCTTACATGCAAGGAGGCTTGTGCCCCTGCACCTTCTGGGCAGCACCCCCTGTCTCTTAGTGCCCCCCTGCCACCCACCTTGCCTTCTAGTGCCCCCCTAAGCCATCCCATCGCCCCCAGGGGGTGGTACCGCCCACTTTGGGAACCACTGATTTAAAGCAACTTGAAAATAATTTCCATTATTTGTGGTATGAGGAGCAACCTGACTTTAAAAGATCTGAGATATCTGAATTAACTTCAAAGTATCTGGACATTGTTGGTGTCATTTGAAAAGAAGGGAAGGAAAGGGAAGGAAATGTAATATGATGGAGACACTAATTCACATTTTGTATTTCATCTTATTACCACTCAGAATCACCTTATTGAGGGAATTAGTGCATATAAATTCAATAAATAAATAATAATTTACATGCTTCGGTATTTATTGAATAAATTATAGACGCCTGGTTCATATAACATGAAGAGATAAATCATAGTTTCTAAGTTATTTTATTTATTATAAAGATTGAATTCATCTATTGCACTAAACTGAACCAAATAAATCATATTATAACTTTGAATGATGTGTGAACCCAGCTACTATTCTTCACAAAATTGAATTATTATGTTTGATATACTTTCTGAGTATTGACGGGCTAACTTGGTGATAGTTGCATAAAATAAGGAAAAGAACTTCAGATGAATTCTAACTTTGAAAAGTAACTGAAGCACTGTTTGAAGAAATTATAATGATGGATTGTGGTTTGTCAATTGCACCTAATACGTACATGACATGATGAATGTACTTTATGATTATGAATATATCTGCTGGTTGTAATCACAGTTTGTCAATTATAGCCTATATGTAAGTTTAGAGCATATATACTGGAGATAAATTCCTTGTGTGTTCAGACACACTTGGTGAGTAAATTCTAAATTCTAAAAAAACAACTGTTTTTATTTTCTTCTGTGAAGGTTTTCAAAATTTTCCTCCTGATAGTGTTATGAACAAAAAGGCTCCCCCATTGTTCTGATTTATGACTACCAGAAACTGTGGCAGGAAGCTTTCTCCACTGCAATAACTCAGACCCCACCTTTTGTCAATAAGTCATTGAAACAGAAGGCTGTACAAGTCCTTTCTAAGGGGTGGTATTGAACACCCAAGCCCAAGCCAGCCAAGTTCTACATAGAAAAGAAAACAGTGTCATATCTTTTCCAATTACAAGTAGATTAACTGTCATTCTACTGTGTACTCCTCCATCTCTTTTTCATTTTATCCGAAATGTAAAAAGCTTCTGTTAGTCTTCCGCTAAGATAATTTATAACGTATTTGCTTAAGGGTTTGAATGAACCCAAAAAACATGAAATGAGATGTGGGCATACGTTTATAAATTCTTCACAGTTCCGTGAATGCATTTTAAACTTGTTTAGATCTCATGAATAATTTTGTTAGCTTTAAACTTGATGTTTATTTCCTTTTGTAAGTCTGGAACAAAGATGCACAATTCAAATAAATGGCCCTAAACGTTAAGTAGAAACCTAATCCTATGATCTCTTAAGAAAAGTATAGGATTATGTCTCTGTTGTGAGGTTGAAAATATTCTGAACTTGGAGGGAGTGGGAATTTGACCCTAGAATCTTCTTCCAGTGTGTACAATGTCCTCTGATGCAAATTCACTCCAATACTCAAAAAGGAAAAGGATATGTACCAATGGAAGAGAATAAATATAGCTTAGGTTTAAACTGTGGAGTCCTTGATGATCTCTGTGCTTGGTTCTTTCAAACCACATTCTTTTCAAGCACTGAAGATGGTACTTAGTCTGGTAATGAAATGTCTGCAAGCAAACAAGCAAGCTCAGAGAGCACCAAGGATTCTACAAGAAGATATGTGGCAGAAAAGGGTCACAGTTTTGCTAGAGTTTAACTTTCCTGGACAGTGACACATGCTCAAACTGGTTTTTCATTGATTTTTAGTAGTCAGGATTCCTTTTCTTCAGTGTTTTTCGAAATTGGAAGCTTTACGTTTTGTTAACCTCAACTCCCAGACTCACTGGCTGGGGAACTCTGGGGGCTGAAGTCCACACATCTTAAAATTGCCAAGTTTGAAAAATTTAAAGAGATAAGAAGAGTGAAGAGAGAAAGGACCGCAATGTTGCTCCTAACTCACTTATGTCTGACATAATTTTTCTTGATTATTTAATAACATAGGAACAGAATTTCATCAGAATAAGTGAATTGGAAAAAGAGAAGAAAAGAAAAGAAAAGAGGAAGGAGGAAGAAAAAAAAAAGAATGATCGCAGACTTAATAGCCATGGTGGTGCAGTAGTTAGAATGCAGTGTTGCAGGCTAACTCTGCTCACACTTGCCAGAAGTTCAATTCCTTTGATCCTCACCAGCTCAAGCTTGACTCAGCCTTCCACCCTTCCGAGGTCAGTAAAATGAGGACTCAGATAGTTGGAGGCAACATGCTGACACTGTAAACCACTTAGAGAGTGCTGTAAAGCACTGTGAAGCGGTATGTAAGTCTAAGTGCTATTGCTATCGCTACAGATCAACTTTCTCTGGGGTAATTTCCCCCTCCATCTTTAACAATCCACACCACACATGTATGTGTGATGTGTGTTTGTGACAGAAAAATAGGTTACAGGAATAGAAGATTGAACTAATGCAAAATTTGCTCACTCCAGATTGAATTGTGTTGTTAGAGTTTTTCTGATCACTGCTCCCAAATCTGAGTCGCCTTCCTAGAAAGCTAGTTTATACTCAAAAGACTCTAAAGGGGTTGCTATGGTCAACCCTAACAGCCATTTCCCTCTTTGTGTTTTGCTGAGAAAAGATGACACACAATGAAGCACTCTTGAAAGTTATGCCAAAGTTTTCGTTTTCAGAAATTGGGGAATGCACGAGAAACAAGCATGTTTAAAGATTGCAATAAGTGTCCCTTTAATAATTTACAGCATGTGTGACGTGTACCTGTGTGTGATTCTCACTATCTTTTCTCTCCTTTGATTGGTCACCAATAGTAGAATAACTCAGAATGTAATGAAATGGCTAGAAGTATTTGTACAAGGTCTCTGTTTTTGTATTTGTTCTTAATCTGAGTGTTTGTGCCTCTGATTCAGATAGAGAGCAGAGGAGCAAGCATTCAAACTGAAGTAAATATTGGTTTGGATAGAACAGCATTGCATTCCTCCCCTTGCAGCAGCTGAATAGTTGTTATGACTAGAAGAGAAAAATCGGTCAGTCTGTATCATCTTCAAGGATTTGGTGGTGCTCATGAACAGGAAAACCTCGATACTTGCAACATTATGGATAAGAAGTAGAGAAAGTAGCAGATGTCTGGCCTTGCCTGATTAGTTGCCTCTCTGCTTTCAGGGAGCAAATGACATCTTTCCAAGGTTGCAATCTTAAAGAGGAAATAACTACTGAATTACTGCTGAAATCAACACCTTTGAATTATTACTATGGGTCAGTTAGGCAACACAATTTCAAGGTAATGAAGAAGAAATAAAATGCCTGGAAATGAAATGAGAACGTCCCTTCTTCAAAAATTATGAAATTATAGGATAATACTAAAACATTGGCTTGGCTATTATTATATTGGGAGATGATTTTTTTTAAAATGTCCTCAGTGAAGACAGAGAAGTCCATAAAATGTTATGTCAGATTTGGCACCTGGTGTGCTCTGTTTGAAACAATAGACTCCTTCTTTTCTGTTCACTTTTCTACAAATTGTGTCTTCAGCCTTCTCCTTTATTCATTCATGCCAATAAATTAATTCATTCTAACATTCTTTGATGCATTATGTTAAGCCTATTCTAATAATTTTGGTTCGGGTCTTTAATTCTAACCTAAGTTTCCAAACAAACTAACCTTTTCGTTAAGATCATTAAAAGCAATATGATAGTGATTTTTCTCTGTATAGTTTGCCATTAAAATAGAAGGACTATATTGAATTAGTTGAGAACCTAAAAAGGATGAGAAGTTTTTGAGGAAGGGAGAGGATTATCATATTACAATTGCCTTCCTTTTGGAAAAAGTAACAGGAGGTATTTTCATGTTCAATTTGAGTTAAAAATATAAGGACTAGTAAATACTCTTACATTACAGTGCTTTCTTTAGTGTATTAAGAGACATTGACATTCCAAAGTGTATCACTTTTCCGTGTAGCTCTATTTCCAGATATTGCTTTGATCTAGATGTTGCAGTTTGCTTCCGATTGCACTCCCCTCTTGAGATTAATATTCAATCTATGGTCTATTTCTTTCACAATGTCTTTTCGCCAGTGCCATCTTCAATTAAGTATGCCTAGTTTAGAATTGACTTCCATTTATTCCCCCCCAAAAACACTTATCTATTTTATTATGCTTCATCTCCACTAGCCATATTAATGTAGGCGATATTGGTATATGCTGTCTCAATACTAGATGAACAATAATAATGAACAATAATGCATTCTCCAGAGATTTATCTTTGAATGTATTTACCAGAATTGTGTAACACTGATAATGACATTTACAAACTGCATTGCATTTATAATAATGTTAATTACTACTTTCAGATTCTTTATTTAAATTATGTTTATTAAATTAAAGAGAAAATAGCCTTGTACACTGTATTTTCTTTTTTTTTTTTACATCCAAGTACTTTGATCCTTATTGAAACCAGAAGAAATAATATAATTTTGTTTCTTAGCACATCTTTGTTTCTTCTCCCTTCCAAAATACTCTAATTTGGAGACACAAATATGTAGCTTGGCAGTAAATGCAAGACTGACAAAATAATATTCCTTTGTGGTCAGCAGGTGAGATGGCTGCTATTTATGTGTCATGACAAGGGGGTTATAAACATGCATATGAAAGGAAGATAAGATTTTTTCCTGCGAGTTGTGGTCCTCATCCATTCATAGAGAATACTGTTGGAAACAAATAGTCAGGAAGACACCAGATACCAGCTCCTGAAAAGCATGAGTGCCTTTGATGAATAAATTTGCTTCATGGGGACTGCTGGCTTCTTCTTGTGCCTAAACAGGATTATACAAAAAGAACCATATTAACAATATTAAAAGAATCCAAACAAAAATCTCAGCACTAGGAGATACAGCATGGTAATTATAGTAAATGCAATCTGCAGTAAGATGTTGCTGGGTTGTTGTTGTTTTTTTGCCTCTGTTGAGAACTCACGATTTTACTTGTTATTCCTCCTTAAATAATCTTGGATTACCTTCTTCAAGTATAATTCCTAGTCTAGGTGACCAGGGACCATCATCCATGGGAACGGTCATAAAGAAAGCTCGATGCTAAATCATCAAGGTGAACTGAAGAACTCTTGCTCCAGAATTGATTATAAGAGACTGGCCAGGAAGTATCTGGACAGTGAGGTTTTTTTCTCTTCAGTTTGTTTTAGGAAAATATTAAAGGTATATTCATAATTGCCCTTGCCAATTCTAGACACAAATGTGCCAGATCACGTTATTTTGGTATTTAGTGCTTTGATTAGAGGGATTAGATTAGAACTGGAGAGCAACCTGTGGCCTTTTTGAGTGATTTCCCACAAGCCCCAACCAATTAGCTAATTGCAAACAATTCTGCCAACTGTATTCCGAACATTGTACTCCAATTCTACCTGTCCCTGGACTAGATGGTCTTCTTTAGTCTTTTGCTGAATGTACCAAGGATTCTCATGGCTGCTTCAGAAGGGAAACAGCCATTGAAAATGCAAGAAAAACCTTGTCAGATTGACATATTAGGATTTGTTCTCTCCTCACAAACCAGGATAGCTCAGGGCATGCAGGCTCTGTTTGGCTTCCCTTCCAAGGTTCCACAGTCAGCCTCTTATTGGGATGATGCACGTTTTTCATTCACTGGGACTGAAAGCATGGCACAACTCCCAGCACCTTGTACTACTGCCAAGACACAATGAAAAAAACAAATGCTTAGACAGATGTATATTAGCCCCTTAAGAATAAAGCAAAAGTGTTTTGGGAAGGAAGAAGGGAGAAAAGTGGAAAGGTTCTGGGTGTGCATTTTTTTAAGGGAAAAGAAAAGGGGGAATAAAGACATATACGGATGGTCTGCCTAGTTCAGCTGGAGGGCTTGGCTCCCTTTAATGTCCTCACTCCTATCACAAGCGCCAAGGACACAATGAACTGTAGGGAACGTTCGCTAACTGACTACTGGGCCAGAATATATCCTCTGACTCTGACAGGCTGTCAACTCTGAGATATTTGGCCCTCCCACTGACATTGCTCATGTAGTTGACAGCTTTCAGCATTCAGATTTGCCTAGTTTTGCTTTGCTTACTTGGAAATAATAGATTAAAAACTTGGAGCTAAATTGCAGGATTGGAGGAGATGAAAACTCACTCTGCATTGCAACTGCCATCACCCCTTATGGCTAAGTGCCCAGCTGGTTGTTCAGATAGCATAAAATATATTCCTCTCAGCGATGAAGAAAATTCACAAGGCTCGTTTAACAATTAATAAAGTTATTGTACTAAAAAGAATGGAAATTGTGGCCAAAATGTAACATGGAGCCATTTTGCGTCTGCTTTCAGCTAGCCATTTTAAGAGTGGTCTCCTTTACTCCAAGCATTTTTCACATGAGGCAATCTTTCTTTTACTCTTTCAGATATGAAATTAAACTTTTTAATACTGACTGGTTGGATTGATTGACTCCTTGGAATATTCGTTTATTGAGGGAATGAGAGAGATATTCAGTGAGGAACCTTAATTAGGTACTTTAGAATTAAAATACAGAAGATTTAAAACACTCAGTCTGGGGAACTCAGACACAAAACAGCTTGGGTAGAAAGTAAACACGGGGTCAGTCAAAAAGGACTCAAATGCCTATATACCAATGCACAAAGTTTTGAGGAATAAACAGGGTGAATTAGAAATCCAAGATATGATGTTCTTGCCATTACAGAAACTTGGTAGGATGAAACCCATGACTGAAATATACAACTAGAAGAATTTAAATTGCTTTTAAAAAAACCAGACCTAATAAAAGAGGAGGTGGAGTTATATAAGAAATAACCACTTCTCTATAGAAACACAGCAGAACAATGCTGAAAACTATTTTGAATGCATTTGGGTCAGTATAAAAGGAAAAAAGAATGATATTGCCATAGGTATATACTACAGGCCACCCAAACAAACAGAGGAACCTTTTGCTAGTCACTTAAATAAGATGTGTAAGAAGCACACTACAATAGTAATGGAGGACTTTAACTACCCTGACATTAACTGGGTAGTGAGACAAACTCTGCACCAAATGGAAGATCAAACAGATTCCTGAAAAACCTAGCAGACAACTTTATCTCCCAAAAGGTAGAGAAGGGAACTAAAAGGTCAGCTATACCAGACTTAATTCTCACTAACAGAGAAGAAATTATAGAAGATGTTGAAATTATAGGAACCTTGAGGGGGAGTGGCCACACAATTTTGGAATTTAACATTATGCAAGCACAAGTGACGGAACAAAGTCAAACTAAAGTCCTGAACTTTATGTGAGTTGATTTCAATAAACTTCGAAAAAGTTTGGGAAGGATTTCATGGATGAGGATCCCCAAGGGGAAAGCAACCCAAGAAGCTTGGGAAACTTTGAAAAGTGAGGTTATAAAAGCCCAGTCTAGTGCAATTCCAATGAAGAAGACAAATAAGCGATCTCAAAAGAAACCAGCATGGCTACGCAAAGAACTGTCTGACAAACCGAAAGATGAAAAGGACAAGACTAAAAAGTGGAAAGAGGTACATAACTAAGGCAGAATATTTGGTAAGACCTGCAGCCTTTGAAGGTGATTTAAGGGGCAAGGTGCACACTGCCCTTTAAAGCCACCCCTAACAAGAAAGCACCCCTGGTAATGTTGGTTCCATACAGTCTGGAGATTGCTTTGGAGACCAAAGACAGGCCATGGATACAGAATACCCATTTCTCTACTAGTAAGATCTTATTTGTTTCATATACCTGTATTCAAAACGAGCATCCCTGAAAGAGATCCCAATCCCATCATATCAAAGATGGTGTTGCCAATCCTTTTTTTAAAAAAATTCATCTCCAACAGTGTAATCAGGACTCCTCGTGTGCAATGTCAACCTTGACAAGGCAGTTCCAAGAAAGCAACGTTCCCCGACACTGAATTTCCTACTTCAAGGAGAAAAAAACAACAAAGATCTTTCTGCCATGCAACTGCTAAAGGTATATCTATCTACCTGAAGGCTGCAATGAAAGAGACCTAACCCAGAGACATGCAGCCGGCTACTCTGCATAGCCTCTGTCAACATTTCTGTATGAAACAACATAATTGTTTTGTGACTCTCAAGGTAACATTCTAAATGTTGCCCAATTCTTAAGGAACTAAAATACATTAAGATTAGGAAGAAAATGTCATATGACAATGATGGATGTGTATATGGGGTGGGGGGAAGGGGCAGAGTGAATATTCAGATGGAGAAGCAATGCAAACTTACCTTCAGTTCACTTTAAAAGCCTAGTAAATCATTACACTTTTTATTATTTACCTGGAACAAAATTCCCTCGTGGAGGAGGGGATACGCAACTCCGAGGGCACATTCTTTCTATTTTTCCCCCCCAGTGGCTTGCTCAGCACTTTTCCCGAATCTCAGAACAATCCAAACTGATATATTAATAAATAAGAAATATCGTAAGGTTAGATTTTGCCCATATGATGGGGTGATTTTCTAAGCCTCCGAGGTGCCAATACCAGGTGGGAATTTTGAAAAGGGAGGTAATTCTCACACAGCTCGAGGAAGACAAAGGTTGCATTTACACCTGGCCAGAAGGTTTAATCATCTACTATTTCCAAACATTGCAGGCTAACAATCTGCTGTGTCTGAGATCATAAAACATATCACAAAGTGGAGACAGAAGAATTGGGGCTCAGTTGACCAGAGCTTATCTCTTCAGAGATGCAAGCGGGTTGGGAAATTCTTGTCCAGTTTTGCAAATGCCTCTTAAAGCAGATTTTCTTTCTCTTTTCTCTTTGGCTTTTTTTTCATTTGTGACTTTTTTTGAGAAAATGGCCACCCTCAGAGAATTTTGCTCAAAACGTGAATGAGCAGGTTGAGGTAACTTTTAAGTTTAAAAACTTAAAGAGAAGCCTGCAGAAAGCATTTGTGTGAAGAAAAGTTGAATAAAATGCTCTTGTTGGATATTTCCCCAAAGTGGTTCGTCGGTAGCTTTTGTGTCGATATGCCACTTCCCTGAGGATATCAACTGAAAAAAAATTCAAGAGTCTATTAAAATGTTAAAACTGCCATTGGATCTTTCTTTTTTCTTTCCAGCGAGCATTCACAAATCATTTCCATTCAGTGATTATTTCAACCAAGTACAACTTGTGTTCTCTCTAGTAGTCCCCTATCTGTAAAATGGGAGTGTAAATATATTAAAGATAAGAAGGTGTTCCAGTGCTTTCAGAACAGATTACATGCCTAAAGTAGCTAGGTAGATTTGGCTGAGATAAAAATCATGTGCTGTATATTATTTCTTAAAAAGGCATGCCATATTGGCTGAAATTCATGTTTATTTTATGCTCATTTGTGTTCATATTAAGTTCATTGATTCATTGATTGCTTCAATCTACAATATAGATTTCTTCCTTTTGGAAGTACTTCTAGTCTGAAAATAACACATTCATTTTGTCACTGCAATGACTTGTGGCTGGTGGGCAATTGTAACTATTCTCCTCTGAGGCTGAACTCTTCCTCCTTCATATCTGAAAATGCAAGATATACATTTTGAACATAAATGTCCTATTTTGAGTTAAAAAGAGTTATTTTGTGTTCAATGCAGGCTGTTCTGATCATTCTCGATAGGTTCCAAGCTCTAAACAGTTCTGCAAGTGTTTGGACTAAATAGCTATTTTGAACTCAAAATGAAGCATTTTGAGCTTCTAGCTGTCTGAACCTGAAATCTTTTGCCCGTTTCTCCTGGGCATGCTATTGCTGCTTTTATCCCCTTCAGAGTGTTGTCCTCTGGGTGCATGTCATGATGCCTTGATGAAAATGACCTTTTTCAAGATCTCTCTTCATTGGTTCATCACAGCACATGCTCAGAATCTGAGGTTGTCAGCAATCTACAGTGTAAATAAAACCAAAAGTACATTAAAATCTAATTCAAATTTAAAATAAAAAAACCAAGCAATAACATTATTTGGATAATAAAATAATAGAAGTGGCATCCATGGCACCAACTTTACATTGCAGGGAATTACAAGTCAAAAACCCTCTGGTAGAATTTTTTTCAAGCTTTTCTAGAAGGTTGCTAAGATAGGTACCAGCCAAGTCTTTGGTGAAATTGTTCCATAGGATGGAGACACACAGAGAGACATTTTCAAGCTTCCAGCACTTTGATCTCAGGAATGGATGGAATAGTGGACAAGCCACCTGTGTGTAAAGCAAGCTCTTTCACTTGGAGAAAGAGGCTTCTGCTATGAGTTGAGCCATGTAGTTCTTTGAATTGTTTCTGGAAAGCTATCACAGGAGCCCATGCAGTACCTAGAATACAGATGCAATGTGGCTTTTTCCTTATATGTGGGCTGCTAATTTTTCAGGAATTGCAGTTTCATAGTCTTCAAATGCAACCTCATGTAAGAAGTATTGCAATAGTCTAGTGATGACAGACATAATAAATTACTATTGCCAGGGCCTTCCACCATAGGTAGTACTGCAACTGGCACACCAATTGAATCTGAGGACAGAAGCCTCCCAATCAAGGCTTTCACCAGCAAATCCAGCATTACCAGTGAGCTTAGGAGAGCTCTCAAATTATGGACTTGCTTCTTCAGGGAAGTGCCACCTACCCAGAGATAAAACTGAAACAGAGAACCATGTGATTGCTGAATCAACAGCGGCTCTTTCTAACTGGGGTTTAGCTGCAGTTTGTTTGCTCTCACCCAATCCCCCCACAGCATTTGGATTCTGTGTTAAGGCTTCCACAGCATCTCCAATCTTGCCTTGATGGAGAAGCACAACTGGGCATCATCAGTGTACCAACAAAACCTCATTCTGAAGTAATGGATGGTCTATCCAATTGGTTTAATATAGATAATAAAGAGTAAAGGTGAGGTAGCTCAACCATGCAAAAATGAAAAAGGAACACCCATTTCCTTTACCACTTCAACCATTTATTTTATTTTTTTGCCTTTTATGTCTTCAAGTCAGACTTGAACTCTGGCGACCACATTGGCAAATCCATGCTGTCTTCTTGGCAGTTGTTTTCTTACGTTGCTTGCCATTGCTTTCTTCCTGGGGTTAACAAAGAAGGACTGGTTCAAACTCACCAAGCTGGCTTTATGGCTAGGTCTTAGCCCTAGGTAGTCTAGACAAGAAACACAACCAGAAATGTTAGCTGCATTTTTATGGTAAGGTTAAATTAACAGAAATTTGCAAGACTGAAAGTATTTCTCCCCTCCTTTTTTTTACTGTCCAAAAGTCTTTTGAAATGTTTCCATGCTCTCTTTCCTTCTGGGGGCTGAGATACCTTTTACATGCTACTGGTTCACGCTGTGTCTCTTCTTTCTGTCTTCCTAAGTCATTCCTAGATACCATTACATCCAGATAGGACTAGATTTTGTAGTATCCAAATTCTTACCCAGTGCCTTTAAAAACCACGTCAAAGTGGCTCTCACTAAAGGAGCAGAACCATTGTAAAATTATGCCAACAACTCATAGCCCTTGGAAGTGTCCAGAAGGATATGATGGTCAATTGTACCAAATGCCACTGAGAAATCAAATATCAGGGGACACACATTGTCTCCATTCAAGCCCCAAAGAAGGCAATCAATATTGTTTCCAATGTATACCTTGGTCTGAACCTGGAGTAAAAGAGGATCATATAATCAATTTTCCTTATTGCAATTTTTAATTGAAGTTGCAGCACTATCTCAACAATCTTCTGTTTTTAGGGAGTTGGAAGTTTCCATTATAGTTGAATCTAGGAAAGCCATTTCAGAAATGACCACACCACCACGAGTTTAATGAAGTAAATGCAACCCCTTCATGTAAGGCGGTATTGACTGGTTTCCATATCTAGTTATCTATCATTCATTGATATCGTGTATGCATTCAATTTTCACTTTTTACTTTTATCTGTCTGTATCATTATCTTTCCAAAATTTCCTGGATCCGCGTAGTTTTTCCCTGCAACTATTGAAATAGTCCTCCTTAAAACTAGCTTCCTTTAACCATAACTGCAAAATCTCAAAAGAAGTTGGCAAGGCTACAAGGAAATAATTTCTCAAACATTTTCTTATTTCCTGTGTGCTCATTCATTATTGGATATTCATCTTTGGAAAAGATAATTTACTGGAATTGGATAAATTCCAGCACATCATTTCCCCCAAAGATCAACATGCAATAACGAATGACACACATCTCTTTATTTACATGTCTTAAAAAAGAAATCCATCAATTTCTTAGTTTATAAAACACAGAAGTGCAATGTATTGATACATAAAGTGAGTCCCATGAACAAGATGCATCAGCTTCCTTTTCTATCCCATCAAATCTCAAGAAAGAGATCCTTTTTGAAATCAGAATATATTTTAATCAACAGAGTGAGCTATTTTATTTGCCTCAAAATGCAGGAAACCATTTTTCAAATAAATAAAAACAACTTCCAAGATTTTTTAGACTAAAAAGCACACTCACAACGCATAAAATATAAAATTTGTTTTTCATACTAGAAGTAATCTTCGTTTAGTGATTGCCTATTTTAGCAACCGTTCACCATTACAATAGTGATGAAAAAGTAACTTTGTGACCAGTTCTTGCATTTATGACCTTCAGAGATCTATAAAACAGAGGAATCCTGAAACAAGATACAAGCATTGCTGCAATTTCACTTGTAAACTGCTTTACCTAATTACCAATTTGCCAGTCTCAATTGTGGTCACTAAATGGCTAATTATATAAGCAAGATCTCTATTTTCCTCCTTTTGTATGTTTTTTAATGTTTGTCTTAGCTTGAGCCTTATTTCCTGTGCTTCCATTCAGTTTCCAGTCACTTATAAAATTTATCCTATACTTGGTTGTATGTCGATTTTCCCTTATTTTGAAGTTTTATAGTCAAATTATCCATCTCTGCACAGGCTAGAATTTTAGTTATTTCCTGGTCTGCTGGGCAATTTGAGTCTTTTCAATGTTTGGCAAACACAATCCTTGCTGCCCTTGTAATATGGATCGTCAAGAACCTGTTCTGTTTGTTCATTTTTTGATTGGTGATTATATAAGCAAGATCTGTAGATGGCATTTATTTATTTTATTAAATTTATATGTCACCCATGTCACCATCAAGGATGTCAAGCCAACTTACAACCAGATAAAAACTTGCTTCTTTGTGTCTTTCGTTGTGCAAAGCAATGTTCAGGAACTTTCTCCAATGCTACAGCTCAAGCAAGTTGGCTTTCCTCTTTTTCATAGTCCAACTTTCACAATACCACTTCTATTACAAACAATTATTTTTAAATGGAAAATTATCTTTTAGCACAGTTTTCACTGTTTTCTCTCTAGCTAGGTGTAAGCTAGAGAGATACTTCCTTCAAGTTATTTGCTTCTGAGTACTTTGATAATTATTTTCTCTGCCTTGAAGACAACAATTTTGAGTCACATCTTCCTAGAGCTCCTATTTATTGACTTATTATTTACAATAATGTAAGAAATCATTTGGATGGGATGCCCAGGAAATAAACTTTGCACTACAAGGGCAATGCAAGTTCATCTGTTATAGTACAAAGCTTTACAAGGGCAACATTGTGCAGGGATAGACACATAAACCTGTACAACCAGTTTTAACCACCAATATGCTCTAAGTACTTACTCCACTGCTTTCCTTTTAGCTTTTCAATAAGAAAAATATAGATAAAGAACGCATTCAAAATCACCTGTATATTTACTTGGAAGCAAGCTGGCCCAAGATTACATCTAGAATTAGTCAAATATTAATAAAGGAATCTGAACAAAAAGAGAGGTCTTTAAGAACACGATCGCACTGGCTTTATTTCAGTATTTAGAAATTAATAAGCACTGGGGTCACAGATCTGGTAAAGTTTCTATTGTGTATAGAGTGCCCTTCCAAATTTAAAAGGGGGAAAAAAACTTTGTGCTGAATTCACACTGGACCAAAAACAACACCAATTGTATCCTATTCTATTCTTCCCTAATGATTAGAACTTCATGGGTTGGACTGTCAGGCTGACAGAGTGTGAGATTCAAAGGGAGGACCAAGTGATATCGCAAGAAAGGTGTCACGATATAAGAATTTTCAAAGGACAAAAGAAAATCTGCTGCTGCCTAGGGTGGAAATCACTAATAACTGGGAAAAACCTAAAACCGAAGAGCCGGAAAACCTGAGGTGGGAGATGAATTCAGCCACTATTTCCAAAAGACAAAGTGTAGTCTCATGTGCTCAATATGGCAAGCAGAACAGTCAGCCTGAAAATCAACAAAACCAGCTCTGCTCATGCTGTGACATAAAACTACAGGATGAACCAGTAAGAAATGTAAATTCTTATATCCATCTTGGCCAAGAGATCGATGCCACGCATACAGCTGACCAAGAAGTATCATGCTGAAGAACAACACATTTTCAACCTCATTAACCTCATATAAACCAATCTTCCAACAGGTGAAAAACACGAAAGGAAGAATGAATACCATCAATGCCGTAGTTAAATTAGAAACGACCTACAACTGCAAAGTGTGAAGCCTAAAAGAGGAGAAGCTGTGGTTAACTGCTGTGATTTGCTGTGTAAAGGAAAAGCAAGTAATAAAGATTTCTCTCAGAAAATCTGAAATTTATACATTTGCTCCACAGCTAACCTTTTTTTAAAAAAAAATATTTTTCACAATGATTAAAATAGTACATTTTCCTAACAAACATGTTGCCTGAGTATACAAACTGGCCATACAATTTTAATTTCCACTCCC
>JANHFO010002623.1:57271-67392 GCA_032468095.1 Pareas carinatus
TCTGAACAGCCCAGCCGCCCATTCTAAAGGCCTCGCGAAGCTCTGCGGGTCCTGAAAAAATGATCCGCGGGTCTAGGGGAGCTTCTAATCAAGGCCACAGGTCTCTCTGGAGGGGTCCCCCAGGCCCGTCGATCGTTTTTTCTGCCTCCGCGGAGCTTCAGGAGGCCTCTAGAACCGGCGGCTGGCCTGCTTAGAAGCGTCCCTAAGCTTTGTGCGGGCCTAAAAAACGATTGATGGGCCTGGGGGAACTTCTCCAGAAAGGCTTCCGGCATTCATTAGAAGCTTCCCCCAGGCCCGCAGATTACTTTTTCGGGACCCGCGGAGCTTATAGAGTCCACAATACTAAGCCCGTAGCGTAGCGTGGGTACAGATTGCTAGCAGTTTATATATTAAACAATAGGTGATAATGTTTTGCTGTAGCTATTTTATATAAACTATCCTTTGGAAGCATTTTGTTTTGGTGGCAGTCTGGAAATATTTTTAATTAAATGAACTAATATTTGCAAACAAAAAGCATTGCTGCTGAAATTATGGAGTTATGGTGAAGGGAAAGTCATATAGATTTTTCAAAGTGATAACCAACAGTTTTGATATCATATGAACACAATTTGGCAGCCAATGCAATGCTGTCAGCACAATAGTGCTAATGTGCATTTCAGACTTGCATTTATTCTTATTTGCATCATTATTAAGAAGAATGACCATGTTATCATGTTAACAGATTTCGCTCCTCTTTTCCTATAAACTAAACCCCTGGCTGACTTCGCATTTTCTTTTTTCAAAGAAAAATAGACAAAAGGTAAAAATTTATGAGATAAATAATGTGATATATTTATTTCATCTGGTTTATTATCTGATCATTTCTAGATTCCTCCTATTCTCCACCTACGTGGAAATCACCCAAAACTACAGGCTCAAGTCTGGACCTCCCTTTGGAAGAGTGAGGTATGACGTAACCACCAGGAGTAACTTTTTCAGCTAAAGTGCAAAAATAGAGCTGGAACTGAATAAAAGAATATTCTGCTATAATTCTAAATCACTATTCCCCTTTTGTGTTTTCAGGGAACCTTCAAAATAGTTTTATGTCTCTCTCCATCTAAAGATCAAAGTAATAATCTTCAGTGGACAAAGTCTTGATTTACTGTATATCAGTGGTTCCCAAAGTGAGTGGTACCATCCCCTGGGGACAGTGGGATGGCTTAGCAGGGCGCTAGGAGGCCAGGGGGGTAGCAGGGGGGCGCTAATAGGCAGGGGGTGGTGGACTGAAAAAGTTTGGGAACCACTCCTCTAAGATATCCTCAAAATCAAAATTATTTCTTAGACTGTTGAAAAATAATGCAATATTAAAATCCCATCAAACAATAATGAGTAGTAGTAGTAGTAGTAGTAGTAGTAGTAGAAAATGTGTTTGAATTTTTAATAAAAATTAAACAGAAAATATAAATAAATATAATCCATACAAACAGAAGCTCTTTTGGTGTCTTCCATAATTAATTTTTAAAAGTGGAAAGGGATATTGAGAGAAAAAAGTTTAAGAAACACTGCTTTAAATTAAAGGCCAGAGGGCAAAGATGTCTTACAACTGATATACCACAGTCATCATGGAAGTAATTTTAGTTAAGTAGTGAGGTATAATTCTCATCAGTAAATAATAAACTCATTTGTTGTGAGTTAAAGTATTGTGCAATTCCAGCCCTCTTTCTGCCAAATATAACCCTGTAGAGAACAGCTGAATATGAGAAACGTGTGAGTTAAGATAAACTTAACTCACAACATTTAGTTATAATTGATGTCAGTAACCAAAATCTGGTAATCTGCAGTTACACCGTTAGTGACAGTCATATTCACAAGATTCAGCAATAAAGATAAAAATGGCCACCAATGTGAGTCAACTGAAAGTTCAAATAACAAATAACAAATGAAAAGCACAATAATACAAAATAAATACAACACTAACCTCCCAGGAGGGGCAACTTATAGAAGGAATGAAGTGGGGAGTCTGGGGTAAGGTGGGAAAGTATGAGAAACGACATTCCTAACTGAATACAGTAGCTGCTTATCAAAATGGACTGGTGCATGACTGAAAGGAGAGCAAAACTTGCTCAAGCCCATGCAAAATGTATTGTGCATATTTCTGTTCCTGGAGCTGGACAAGAAATTAGAAACCAAAGTAAGCAAATTGATGGGTGATATAGATATTGATAGTATTGTCAGAGCTCTTCTTTTTCTTCTCCTCCTCCCTTCCTCCTGATTCCTCATGCAATTAGCCAGATGTCTGGACTGTATTTGGCAATTTTTTCCCATCTAGCGAGTCCTTCCTAAGGATCTGGAATAGACAGGTATTATTTTATTCCACCTTTCTTATATATAACTCAAAGTGGCAAATGTACCTAAACTCCTGCCTCCTATGTTCCCCACAAAAACAACCTTGTGAGGTGGAGTTGGACTGAACTGGCCAGAAGTCACTCTTCTGGCTTTCATGGTCCTCCTGATTTCTGGGCCAGTATCTTAAACACTACACCAAACTGGGTCTCAAAAACCTTATGACTCTAATGAAAGTTCTCTATAATTTCACCTCCTCTGAGAGGCGATGGACACAGACATGCAGTTTACACTAGCCTGAAATAAATGAATGCATGAGGCACACTGGATACCTTTACAGGAATAGACCCTTCAGAGCCTCTTCAGAGGTCCTTTTCAAACTAGCCTTATTCCATAATATTCCTGCCTAAGAAGCATACCCAAGCAGCCATGGTATAACTTCCAATAGTGTGCCCAGAAACAAAATACAACTAGGATGAAATCACAGAATGACACATACACTTGTGCTGTAAATATTTTTATAATCCTGCAGTTATTTGACAATGTATATTGATAAACACCTAAGACTCTTTGGGGCTACCATGAAAAATATATAATTTTAAAACTAGGTAACTATCACCCAACAGAGATTTCAATTATCTGTCTTAGCCTCTTCTGAAAAGCAACTATAGCTCAAACTTTGACGTACTCTGTCTGTACTTCAGTATAGTCAGTGGCTTAGCCTCTAGGAAGGGTCTCCAACGATGTAGTGTGTTGGGAGAATGTGAGGGGCAGAACTGCACTACTGAGGAGGGGTTCCATCTCTCCAAACCATTTTCAGCTACACTCCGGGCTCTGATTTGAAGCAAGCAGCCAGCTGGTTGATTGCTCTCCTGAACTGCAAAGGCTAACTGTGATAAAGTGTGTGTGTGTGAGGAGGAATGTACTCTCCATAAACTGAAATTTGAACTAAAAATGAAAACAAAGCTGGAGTAAAGCCCCACACAATGGATCAGATAAGAAGAGCTAACCTTTCAAGCCCATTCAGACCTATAAAGTTCAATGATTAAAATCATCAGCTGTTCTCAGCTTATAGCACATGGTGGAATGTTCTTGGCAGACTCCAGCAGAGCTTACTGTATGTAGCAATTCGTGCTCCTGAAATCAACTGGACCTGAGTTTACCAAAAGAAAATGTGGGGTTACAAACTCATGTAATCTGCAGAAAAATCAACAGCAAAGGAGAGTGACCCTTAAAAGTGAGCGTTTTAAGTCTGCTTAAAAGAATAAAATCTTCTCTGAGTTAAACTAAAGTCCTGGAGACTTACGACACTTTTTCATACAATATTCTTAGCAGAAGTACCAATGTGATTTGTCATTACTTTCTGAATGTTTTTCACTTCCTACTCAAACCTGCAATCCTGGTGGTCTCCCATCCTAGTACTAGTTAGTACTAGCTCTAACCCTACTCAAGTGCTTAGAAGATGGTCATAACTAACTGGTAAATTATAACCACAAATGGTTGAAGTAGGCTAAGTTAGTAGCAACTGGCCCAAACCATCCTGCGAGATTCTGAATCTTGATCATACTAGATCTAGTTAGACAATCTATTGCAGGGTGTTCTCAATCTTAGCCACCTTTAAGCTGTGTGGACTTCAATACCCAGAATTCCCCAATCAGCATGCTAACTTTCTATGCCAGTCAACTACATTGCTAAGGATCAGAAACATTGTTTATTCCAATCATTCTGCCATGCTCTTAACTTGGTGCTAAGCCAGGTAATTAGAATAAAAAGTCAGGGAGTGGCTCCCTGAGTCAAGCACAGCCATTAAGACAACCCCTTTATTTTTGAGAAAGCCTAAACATATTTAGTAGGTTAAATACTAAGATGTTGTAATGAATGAAGTGTACTTTGAGTAATTGCCAGAGCTTTTACAGCTGATCAGCCCCAAAATCAGATGACCTCACCAGTTTCTACAGCAAAACTCAGGGATGATAATTTGGACTAAAATAGGGAAATCAACTTAAACCCAGCACGCTAAAGATTGTAAAGGGCCACCCAGCACATTTATTAGCATTAAAAAAAATTATTAGGTTATTTGCATTTGAGAAACAAACTTTTCTGTTTCAATCCCCCTCTTTTTTTTGGTCAATCCCTTCTGCAATACTCTCAAAGCTAATCTGAAAAACAATAGAAAACATTCCTTTTTACTACTTTTGGTGGATGGCTAAGCCTAGCTGGTTAGATGTATCTCCTAGGATCAAAATAAGTATCGTTTTTAAGGGAATGTAAATGTAGAGCAAGGGGACACCAAGGGCTTTGAAGGACTGGCTCCGTGGGTGTTAGGCCAGCTCGCAAACGGGCGGCCTTGATAACCTCACTTTGAGAGGAGGGGGAGGGGGAGGGCAGCCTTCAGGCGCAGCCCGGAGTTGGGCTCCGCAACTCCCTCCTTATCAGGCCACCGGCCTTGAGCAGCCTTTCATGAAGCTCGCCGTCGCGTTCCAAATACCCAAGGAAAGAAAGCGTCTTTACGCTTCACGATTGCGCCTGCCGGTTCCTTTGGGCGCCAATTGCCAAGCTCGGATGACGTCCGGACCTGCTCGAGATACTTTTCAGAGCAGGCACATCAAGGCTCGTCGCTGTCAACTAAGGAAGCATGCACTGATCGTAGCTCTCTGCACACGTTCAGTTTTAAAAGCGCTTTTCTCTGCCCCTTGCGATTGGGTGACAGTGGAGCAGGGCAGATGGACACTGGAGCATACTCAACACCATAACGACGACGGTAAAAGTAGCGGAGTTCAATCTCTACTCTGCAACTCCAAAGCCGATACTCGGTTACCCGCCTACTTTAAGAACCTCTCTGGCTATTCTCCGGCCCGGATTCCAACTGAGCGACGGGATCAGTCCAGACGCGGAGAGGCGGGCTGTTGACGTTTCGGACGAATACCCTCAACAATACTGACCCAGAAATATGTACAAAAACCAAGTATCTGGACTTAAATATTCCCCCCCTCCCCCGCTTCCATGGTGCTTCGGAATTTTTCAGCGTGGTAAAATTAAACGGGAGAAAATATTCGAGCCCAGATAGCGTCTGAACGGATCCCCGTCGCACAATTGGAATCAGTTCAGAAGATTGTTTAGTAGCGTCCGTGAGCAAGCTGCTCCGAAGGGTTTTTCAACAGGCGATCCCCGATCCGGAAAAGACAAACGGCAGTTCTTCTAGAGCCCCGAAATCCGTTTTTGCCGATCCGGAGGATTTTTTTTTTTTTTTTGCTTTCTAGCCAGTTACTGTAATTCGACGTTGCTCAGAACCCTAAATGTCTCCAGCGATAACAACGTCTTGGGACGGACTTCAGAACAATGAAGGGACCACTAAAAATAATACTTAATTTAAAATATAATGGTGAAATACAAGATTGCGCTCCGGGGAGAAATCCAGAGTGTGAACACGCTATAATGTTGCCCCCATGGATCGAAGTCTGGGAGACCAGATTAGCAACCATTGCAATTTAGCCCTAGCTTAAGGTCCCATAAATTCTGTCATCTTCAAGCTTGCAATATTTATTTATACATTATTAATAATAATAAATATAATAATTATATAATAATTATATATAATAATTATATATAATAATATATAATAATTATATATAATTATATATAATAATATAAATAATAATTATATAATAATAAATAATAATAATCTCCAGCCGGCGAATATACACATTACTCCTCTTCTCCCCAGAACAACTCTGACGCGGGTTGGGCTGAGAAGCGCAACTGGCCCAAAGTCACCGGTCAGTTTCCATAGCTCGGGTGGGATTTGAACTCTCAATCCTCACCAGAGATTGTGAAGCGCTCCCAACCGCTCTTTACTGTACTTCTAGTTTGTGTGTTGCGTGAGAAGAGCACCAGAAATAAAATTTGGAGAGTGGGCAGAAAGAGGTCCTAGCTAGTCTTTTTCTTAAAAAAAATCTTTCACATCAATGTCAAGAGCTCAGATACGGGGAGGAAATGGGGGGCAAAGTTGTTGTGGGGTCTCTCCCCTCCCGGGAAAAAGAAAGCAACGTCTACGCGGGCCAGCAATGCTTACCCGTCATTAACTAAATTCTGGTTTGCCCAACGAAGCCAATCATTCTAGCGAAACAATCAACAAGCCAACTTCCCAGTGGATCCCGCCAGCATGTAGGGCGCAAATGTGGTTGGCCAGTTTACGGCGCAGCAATGCGACAATTCAGCCAATGGCGTCTTGGCTCCGCAAGCCTGAGGTTTAAAAAAAAAAGTCAAGATGGCAGCTGCGACGCATCTAAAAACCGTCAGCGCTTCCATGACCCCTTCTCGGCCGCCATGTTGACTTTTCTGACCACACTGAGCGAACGCCCTCTCTCCTGGGATTTGAAATGACGCTTTATAGTACTGTAGGAAAACTTAGATGGGCAAAAGCGCAACAAGGCCGTGGCTATTAGTGACTGGAAAACAGGCCCCCACCTCTCCTGCAGCCCAAATACCCGCGGATCACGGGCCTCTGTATATAACCAGCCCTTGAGTGCCACAAACATCGGCCTCCCGACTCCCAAGGAAATGCGCGTAAAAAATCCGTGGGATGTTGAGCAAACCACGGTCCCGAGTGGTTTGTTTTGCCTGGTTCGGGGATCGAGAATTGCACTATGTCGGCCAGGCGAGAGAAAGCGAGCCCGCGCCTTTTTTCTCAAAGCAAGGCGGCGGCGGCGGCGGCGGCTTGTGTCATCCGATTTCCTTTTTGATGCCCGAGTTTTAAGAGGGGTGGGAATCCCCCCACCGCCTCCTCCTTTACTTGGAGGTAAATCTCAGTGGACTTTGTGGAACCGAATTTGCAAACCGACGTAAACCGGATCAGGGACGGGCTAGGAAGGAAAAGGAAACGAAAGGAAGGTCCGATCCGTGCTGGACGCGCCCCGTGACGCTCCTCTTCCGGCTCTACCTTGGAGTTTGAGAGCGGCGGGTGGATGAGGTCAGACGGCCTTCGAGCGGCCTGGTTTATTCCAGCTCAGCCGCCGCCTCAGTAGAAAACGATTTGGGATTTTCGACGGCGTGGCGATTGTATAATAAACGGATTTGGATTCGGATTTTTTTTTTTAAAAAAAGTCATTCTAAACAAGCCTGCTCAAAAGTAGAGCTCATCGAATTCAGTGAGAGATTGGCTCCAGTCGTTTACCACGCATAAGGGTTATGCTCAAGATGGCTGGATCTTTTCCTCTGAAATCTGTAGGGCTGAATCGTTATTAACTTTCAATACTGGCTATAACAACAATGAGGACAACAACTTGAGTTTGCTGAAGGGGGGAAAGAAAGAACCTGCTATGTTCAGTGGACATTTTCGGCCCTGAATGGCCCTAGAATAAATTGTATTAAAACAGCCTTTCTGGCAAATTTCCAACTCCCAAGTTACTGGGTGTGCTCAAAATGTAGGACAAGTGCCTTTCATTCATAGGAAACAGCTGTATCAGCCCTTACCTATTTGATTTCAGAGATAAGACTTCATGGATAGAGTCTGATGGGTGAAATGGAAGAGGACTTCTGAGCTCTGCAAAATAGCAGGTTCTTTTCACAGACAAACAAATGGCAGAGGGGACTTCACAACCTGTCTTGCTGAATGCTGCCATCGAATTTAGAAATAGAAATTGAGTGCCATGAAAACCTGCATCAAGCAGAGAATTTGGAACATCAATCTCACACATATACCACAAATTTGGTGTAATGCACCATCCCATTGACCCCAGCTGTGTTGAGCTTGGGAATCATCTCATTGCTGCTACATCAATAAGCCTTAAAGAGACTGATGGGTTACACAATTGACTGAATTCCTTCCAGGATGGTTTAACTCAACTCTCAAAGGCTTTGTCTTTGTGGGTGTCATTTTAAAAGTTTGCCCATTGTTCTGCTCTCTATGTCCCAAAGGAATGTCCCTTTGGAAGTCTAAGCTTTTCATTAGTTTTATAAACCTGACTAACCTTGAAAAGGCCACTGAGATAAAAATGAACAAAATGTCTGAGAGAAGTTCTCTCTCCCTGATTTGGACCCAGAACACTAAACATACAAAACCTGTCATGGTTTGAAAGCTATTCCAGTCTCCTGGTCAAAATGAGGGGTGATTCATATAGACATGTGAGTGAAATGCATGTCCAGTTTTTTATTTTGCTGAATCTCTCATCAGGTTTGTAAGCAGTAAAGCTGAACAATTAAAAATATATAATTGCAAGATTTATTCTTTTGAAGTGCAGAATGGACAAAAGTATAAAAATATAATTGATGGTGGTATATGCAGGGAAATAATGAACCTACAAATTAATATGAATCTCTTGGGAAAATGTTACTTATATAAATGTTATCCAACAAAATAGCATTTACATTTAAGGAGCTGTATACTAGTGAGCTTTTATTAACGGTTGCTTTATTATTGTAATAAGCTGCCAAATCTGAATATATACATCCACAATTCTGTGCATGTCTGTAAAACCATGCAATTTGTGAAGCTCAAGGATCTCAGCTTTCAAAAAGACATATTGATTCCTGCCTCTCCAGTTATGGTTTCAAACTGCTACATAGCTAGATAGCTAGAAAACTGGTTGGTTGGACCCGTGAGTGGGTGGGTAAGTGAGTGGGTGAGTTTGTGTACAGGCCTATGTACATGTAGAGGGGGGAAAGGACAGGGACCTGATATGTGTCTCTAATCTCAGACAAACAATAGAAGACATCCCAGATTGAAATGGGAATCCCCTCTTTTTGCCTTCTTATTGGATTGATATACAATGTAGAGTACATTTCTTTATTCATGATTTATAGCTCTTTATAACTCATGCAACTACAGTATTCCTGTTCTGCTAGATTAGTAATGAGGACCAGGTTTATATCACCGCAAAGATAGTTGGATGAGACTCAGGATGCTGTAAATCATTTGTGAGGAAGACGGATGAGCTTCAAGGCTGTATATGGTCCTAGAACATCAGTTTACCTAATGGTCACTCTTGTTTTAAAGTACATTGGCAGTTTCTAGCCGTGAAGCAGCCTAGTTGACCTCAACTGGACCAGGAGGCTCATGAGTGTCCATTTTTGCTTCTGAAAGAATCATGGCTGTGACTGGAGTCTCTCAAAGGTTCACCTGGGATGATTTTCAGGAAATGGGGTATATAAAAAAGTGCCCTTTGGATATCTTCCATAAGTATTTACAACAGCCCTAAAGATGTGCTTGTAAGGATTTTTTAAATAAAAAAATTACAGTTTGATTATGAGAAAAAAATCCAGCCCACAAGAGGAAGAATTTGGTCGGTTCCTTGGGTGAGTAGAGAAAGTGTTCTGAAAAGGTGAGACCGCCCCTACATCCATTTTTCACTTCTCTTGGGAAAGGTGAGGTTTCTGAGAAAGTTTTTGTGAGGGAAGGTGATGTCACACCTTGTGGGTAAGGCAGACCGACCAATCCCCAAGGCTCACCTAGGCAGAGGGCTGCTCTGCGGAGAAGTGTCTACCTCAGTTTGCCCATAAGTCTTCTGCAGGTACCACCCGATCATGAGTTCATTTCAGTTGCAAAAAGTGCTGGGAAAGCACGCTCCAGGAGTTCTACTCATTTTCTCTCTCTCTTCGTGGAGGCGGATGCAGTTTGCCTCAGCCAAGTCTGTCAGGAGAACTCCAAACTATGGAGGGCAGCCCTCCGTGCAGAAGTGAAGGCAGAGGGATCTCAGAAGTAGTTCCTTTCGAGCCAGGATTAGTAGAATTTCCTTCCTTCCTTCCTTCCTTCCTTCCTTCCTTCCTTCCTTCCTTCCTTCCTTCCTTCCTTCCTTCCTTCC
>JANHFO010002623.1:153167-180500 GCA_032468095.1 Pareas carinatus
CCCCGCGCGGCCGCATTCTGGACCATCTGCAGCCTCCGGGTACAGTTCAAGGGGAGCCCCATGTAGAGTGCATTGCAGTAATCGAGGTGAGAAATGACAAGGGCATGAGTGACTGTGCATAGGGAGTCCCGATCAAGAAAGGGTCGCAACTGGCGAATCAAGCGAACTGATTCATATACTGCTTCATAGTGTTTTATAGAGCATTTTACAGAGTGAGCATATTGCCCCCAGAAGGCTTTTGCTGACCTCAGAAGGATGGAAGGCTGAGTCAACCTTGAGCCAGTCAGGATCGAACTGCTGGCAGTAGGCAGAATTAGCTTGCAATACTGCATTCCAATCACTGTGCCACCATGTGCCACCATGACTCTATATTTCAGTTCTAACCTATACATTATTGAATATGTATGAGCTTTATTCAGCATACCTAATCAGTGTGTTGAAATTGAATGTGGGGCTAGTGTATATGCTGTTCAAAACATTACACACACATACCCAAAATATAATATGATAATTACATTGTGTATAATGGACACGTGCTGAATTCAAAATTAGGACTGTTGAAGTTCTGTGGTCCTTTCTGTTGGTCCTTTTCTATTTCCTAGATATACAGGTTTTGTGAAAATGCCTAGAATCGAGTTGAGTTCCTAAAATCATATCTCCAGAAAAGGGACAAGCAGCTTGAAGTTTCACCAGAGATGTGAAACTACTACTTCCATAATCTCTTGCTACTTAACAGTGTGGATTGCAGAAGATGGAAACTTAAATACAAAACTTCTGGATGATATAAGATTGCTAACTTCTCTGAAAGATGAAGGAAAGGAAATGAATGGGAAGTATTATCAGGATACTAAATAATTGGCCCTCATCTCTCCAACAGTTACCAATGTTGTTAGATCCAGAGACAGGATCCAGATGGCCGGAAACAGATGTTTCCTCCCCCTCTGGATTCTGTCGACTGGAAAGTATTGAGCACAAAATTCCTGAGGTAGTGCCCTATTTTGATGACGTACTCGTTACGGCTGCAGATAGTGACCAATTGCTCTCCTGGTTAAAAGAGGTGCTAACCGCATTTAGAAAAGTTTGACTAAAGCTATGGAGAGACAAATATAAAATCAGCATTGAAGAAGTGGAATTTCTGGGCTATCGAATCAATGGTCAAGGAATTCACCCCATAGATAGCAAGGTTAGGGCTATTCGCGATGTACCAACCCCGACAAATAAAACAGAACTGTAGGCCTTCCTGGGCATCTTAAACCTTTTTAGCAGTTTCCTGAAGAACAAAGACAATGTGGCTGATCCTTTACATTGATTATTGTCAAAAAATTGCCCCTGGGTCCACATTGATTATTGTCAAAAAAAATTGTCCCTGGTTGGATAGAGGACGTGATGTTTCTGGCTCTTACTATTGTCCAGTAAGTGTTTTCTGTTTCGGTACAACACTACACTGCCATTAGTCTTAGTGTAGGATGCATCCCCATTCAGGGTGGGAACCATGCTCAGCCATTGGCTTCCGGATGGGACCAAGACACTGAGAGCATTTTATTCCAAAATCCTATCTGCAGCCAAATGAAATTACAGCCAGTTCGACAAGGAGGCTCTCTCTTTAGTGGCCAGCATTCACCGATTTCACGAATACCTTTTTGGAAGGCATTTTGAGTTGGTCACTGACCATAAACCATTGTTGGACATAGTAGCAGGGGATTGGCCTATACTCTCTGCCTTGTCGCTCTGACTCACCCGCTGGATGATTTTTTTGGTGGCCTATTCCTACACCCTGGTGCACAGGCTCGGACTGATTGTTGCAGATGCTTTGAACAGGTGCCCCCTGCCAGACTTGGATGACAGTCCTGACCTGGACAGCCCTGGGTTTTTGGCTGACTGCCTCAAAACGTGCCTACTCCCTTCAATGGAAGTGGCCAAGAACACTGCTAAGGACATCACCTTCCGGACGGTTCTGAACTGGGGTTGGAGGGGGTAGCCAAAAGATCCTGTGGTCACACAATTTCAGCCTTTTAAAACCAGGCAACTCAAACTTTGAATATATTGGGGCTGTCTGTTATGGGGAGATAGAGTGGTTGTGCCATACACATTATGCTCAAAAATATTGAAAACGCTCCATGAAAGCCACACATGTATGGTTAAGATGAAGGCGTTAGCCAGAGGTTTTGTGTGGTGGCCCCAGATGGATGAGGAAATTGAAAAATGGGTAGCCAACTGTTAGGCCAAAAACTAAGGTTGGTCCTAGACCGAATACATTTGGATTATGCCCCAGACATGGAAGGCCCTAAACTTGAGAGGGTTCAAATGTTCCTAGAATGAGACTGGGCATATGCCAGAAATTTTACAGAAGGCCCTAAGTGGGTGTTAGGGCAAATAAAGAAAATCACAGACTATTATACTATTAGACTATTCGATGATCAACTATGGTGACATCATATTGACCAGCTTTGAAAACACGCCCAAATGCAATCTCTCTCTCAAACTCTGGCCGAAAATTCTGAAAATATCACTCTTTCCCCAGGGTTCAAATACCCAGATGGTTTGGAGAACTTACCTGAGGCACTGGAGTTCCTGCATCGAGTGTATGATGGCCCATCCTCAACTTCACTGGAGGACATGCCTGGAGTTTTCCAGGAGCTTCCATTAGAAGCTCCAGAACCTATGACAGGCCCATCCACCTGGATTGCTTCCTCCACAACAACTGAACAGTACAGGTCCAGTAGACGTAGTAAGCACCCCGCTTATTTGGATGAGTACATCTGCCCACAGATGAACCCATCTAAAGCGGAGAGGTTTTAGATCCAGAGACAGGATCCAGATGGCCGAAGCTAGCAATTAGGAAATGGACGTTCCACCCCACTCCGGATTCTGTTGGTCGGAAAGTATTGAGCAGCGCAGATTGGCGGCTACACTTTAAAGGAGAGTCAAGCAAGTTGTGCTGTGGAGTTTTTGCAGTAAAGAATAAAGACGTTTGTTGCTGAAAGCTGTGTCCAGCCTCCTGTTTATTGACTGATCTGACAAATGTAATTGCGAATCTTAATGTTGTAGGTAATTCTGAACAATTAGATAGTGACTGCACCATGGTGACAACAGCTGATCTCAAAAAGCTAAAAAAGTTAAATCTGATTATCTAGATCTAGTTTTCTGAGAGAGGGGATCCAGGAAATTCCTAGTTTATGGGTTAAACTGGGAAGTAAAATTAAAAAAGTAAAGAGTGGCAATAGTAGACCACATATATATTGTCACCAAAAGCCAAGCAAAACAACGTACCCTACAAGCGCATTACCATAAAGTTACTAGGAGTTGAACTTGAAGGAGGTTTTTCCATTGCTGTTACTCTCATTTTCCATAGAAAAACACATTTGTATCATTAAATTTCTAGATGAAAACAACAGCCATGAACATACAGGGCACAACTAACTCATCTACCTCAATATAGTGTCTATCAATAATTTTCTAGATGTTTCAAGGAAGTAAACAACGAGGGGTTGATAATTGTATCTATTCTCAGTTGGAAGATTCAGTATACAATAATTAGAAGCATATTGTAAGTAGAGGTGCCTTTTAAATCTCCTCTCAGGTGTTTGTCTGCTCGTACATGGTTGAGAGAATTCCAAAATATCCAGACCATCTGGTTCTTTTCTGTAGCATCAAAATATCAGTGTTGTAAGCAGGTACAAATCACTGAGTTTTGTTATTTAGATTCAGTCCATAGTCAAGCAGATTTTTGCTGGCTGAAAGATGGCCTGTTTGAAGGTGAAAGGCACTATAGAAAATTTATATAGAACACTGTGGGAATTGCCATATTGAATCTTAACTAGAGCATTTGACTGAATGCTCAGGTTCTAATCTAGAAAGACACTTTGATGTCCTCTCCTACTAAAGTTTGATGGATGAGTTAATCAAGATTTGAGGGGGAAAGATAACATCAACCAAGGAAGATTTCAGATTATGCTATACCTTCTGAATTGTGAATAGACAATTATATCTTCTGCAGGAAAGAACAGAAGGTCTATGCTGTAGCAAGGAGTGGATGTGACATTGAAAACAGTATTCTCTATGGTTTAAGATTTCATTTTTTGAAAAATAGGGCCTGCTACATATATTTCATGGTTCTCGTGTGTGCAAAGACTGACACAGGGCACAAGAATCTCTTTTTCATCTTTCTTCTTCATTTTGTTCTAAACTTCACTCTACCACAATAGCAATATCCCCCAAATTGGAGAAAAAGGTGCTTCTGGGGCAATCCTCTCTGACCTTCAATTCTTAGAAGGGCCATGTTTTTCAGAGACCCAGGATTTACATTAGGCCTTTGGGAATGTAGAGATCATGTCCTTCATTTTTTAGCCCATATGGCTTCAGGAATATACTTGAGAGGAAATGTCATGTGGGCAATCCTTGCTAAAACTTTTTGAATTAATTCCTGGACTTTATTTTCCAGGAGAGCAAACTCAGTCTTCAGTCTTCTACATAATGCTTCCTTCACCCCTTTGGAAGGACAAAAATAAATAATACCGAACAAACAGAAGCAAACAAATTTCTCCACCATTGTAGGACCATGCAAAATAAGGAAACTACGCTGTTTTCCATATCATAGTCCATAGCATTATACTTCTTGTGGCATACAGCAACTGAACAGAATAGGTACAGAGTTCAACGGATAATTAGGACTGCAGAAAAAACAATCGTGACCAGTCTGCCTTCTACTGAAGAACTGTATAACGCATGAATCAGAAAGAGAGTTGAAAAAATATCTACACACCCCTCACACCCTAGACATAATATATTTCCCCTTCTCCCCACAGAATGTCGCTCTAGAGCATTGCATGTCAAAGCAACTAGACATAAAGATGAATATTTAATTTTCAAAGGGCTATCTAATTTCTCATCTTTCTCATCTTTTTTCATCTTCTCATCTTTCCTACTATCTTCTCCTGTGGATTTCTTATGATTTCTCAATTGTTTTGTAATTTAATGATTGTAACTGTTGTTGTGTCCGGGGGGAGGGTTTTGCCAGCGCGGGAAAAGCCAGCCAGCCCCCCCATTGGCAGACTGCCACCCTGCCAGGATAATATAAGGAGCAGCCCACCTCTGTTCCTGCAGTTCTTAGTGGAGCAACCATACCTTAATAAAGACTTGAATCCAGTTTGTGCCTCGCTTCGTTCCTTGCGGCACCCACACTACACATTATAAAAGATAATAGTTTTCCCCCCCATTAATATTCCAAAGTCACACAAGCACAAACCATTTTTCCCACTTCACTATTCTTAGCAGACATGAAAATATTTATTTTATTGACAGCTACTATAATGATTAGCGTTTCTTCCAACCCTGGTTGGATAAATGCAAAATCTGTTAACCTATTTTTCTTATTTATTTATTTATTTATTAAATTTGTATGCCGCCCCTCTCCTAGGACTCAGGGCGGCTCACAATATATTAAAACATTCACATTAAAAATATTTAAAACACTTAAAAACTTTAAAACACACTCACACACCATTCATGGTCGGACCTCGCCAGATCACTAAGGGAGGTCAATGGCCCCAAGTATGCTGGAAAAGCCAGGTCTTCAGAGCTTTTTGGAAGGCCAAGGTTGGGGATGGTCTGGACCTCAGGAGGTAACTGGTTCCAGAGAGCTGGGGCAGCCACAGAGAAGGCCCTCCCCTGCAGGCCTGCCAGCCAGCATTGTTTAGTTGATAGGACCCGGAGGAGACCAACTCTGTGGGATCTTACTGTTCACTGGGAACTATGCGGTAGAATGTGATCTTGAAGATAGCCTGGCCCCAAGCCATGTTAAACCAACCATTTTGCCAATCCGTTCACAAATTCCATTTAAGCTGGCAATTAAAAATTTCTGCTAATGTCCTTTAGAAGTAATGGTTTCACTGAGAATACCTTGCTCACTTCTGTGTGAAACCATTTCTTGGAAAAAGGTGAGATTTTTCTAAGACTTGCCAAAAGAACAGCCAATCAACATAGAGTTCACAAAACTAACAACCTATCAGACTATCAGGAATCAAATCTTTTATATAAACTTTCTTGTCACTGTAACAGTGTTCCATTTTTCCCACAGACTGGAACCAAGTGATCATTCATATAATAAATCAATAGGTTTTCTCTCATCATTGTTCACCTTTTTACTTTTTCCAGGGCGTCATCATGCTCGCATAAGGCCACAATAGTATACACTTGATCATATGATCATACTGCTGAATTGTGACTGGATTATTTTAGAGTGAGAGGAATAAGCAAGCAACTCTTTGTGATTCAAGTTTCTATATATAAAGACACTTCTTAGTTCTCTTTATACGTCCAGCTGTAGTTGTAGAGAACTGGATGACAATAATAGTCCTGTTTTTATTTCTCTTGTGAATTTATTGAACAAAACTATGAATAATGTCTTAACTAGATGAAAGCCTCTTTCCATTACATGCTAAAAGTACTGCTCTGTCATAAATATGACTATATATTTGACTCCAATCCATAAGTTTGGAACAGAAACAGCATATTTTTGGTGCGAAAGTAATATACATAGATGACAATGCATACAGAAAAAATGTTTTAAAAAAGGATATGAAAAAGAGATAAATTGAATGGAAGATTGAGGAAATGACAGATTTAAAAACAATCCATAATGATGGATCAATGTAAACAGCACTTTAACATTTATGCCTGTGAAATTACCTGGTTGGGCAGTGAAAGATGTATACTACAAAACTTTGTTTCACAAAGGTAAGTAAATCTAAAGGTTTTTGCTCTTCTTGTGTGTGCTGTGAGTGCATGCTTTTCATTTCTGTTATGTTGAGATTCAGGAAGCCTTTATATATGCAGCCTGTATAGAGTATATAAAGTATGTGTTTCTGTCTTTAAAGGAATACCACAACCAGTAAGGCATAAAAGCACACAAAGAGGATATAAATAAACACTAGTTCAATAAGCCATCATCAACAAAGTTGATCCTCCACACCCCCTGCTGATTGCTTCCTTTGGTTTGACCGTATGCTTAGGAACTTACTTTGATGTCACTCATTCATCCTTCTGTTATGTTAGCCCTTCGACTGTAAAAAGAAGAGTTTTTGCTGAACACACACACACAGGATATGTGCCTGACATATGATGATTATTTTGTTCTCTAAAGTATTGAAGATAAAAATGCAATTTATATGGAACTTCTCACATCATACTTGTCTAGCCTGATGTGGCTTGGTTTTGCCTCAATGAAATACGTTATTCAAAGGAAGAACTGAAGAAATAATTTTACATTTCCTCACAGCCTCCTTGTTGCTTCCTTTGAGATTTGCAAAAGGTAGACAAGATTTCTGTGTATGTGCTGTCCATACAGAAGTAAAAAGCCTTTTCTTACTGGAAGCATGAGAAGACTACACCACTGAAAACTCTGTAACCCTAACAAACACTAATTATTATTATAGTAGACTCCTAAAACCTTCCGCTGATGCACTCTCAGCAATGAGATTGTGCACTAGAATTACAACATTTTCCTTGATCTCTCTGAGTTGTTGTTATATTTTCCAAAGCACTATGGAAACAAACAAAAGAACAGTATCTTGTTTTCAATACTTCATTTTAGCCTAGCTACTGGAAAGAGTGAATGTGGTATGAATAACCAGTCCAGAAAAAGTTTTTCAATTGTGAAGCTCCCTGGAAAACCTTTGCCAAGTAATCTTCCTTTAGTTTAATCTTCCTTACAGGAGATGAGAAAACACAGGAGAACTTTGGAGAAAGACAAAACTACCAAACATACAGTATAAAACAAAGTCACGTAACCTCTACATTATCTGCATGTTTGTCCAAAGAAAGATAAGAGAGATAAGTGCTGTAATGCATACTATGCTACTTCACAAATGATACATAATTCCTGTCATTTGCGCAGTTATATCAGTACACACAATGCACCATAGCTTCTCTTGAAATGCCCATGGTTTCTAGCATCACCAGCCAATTTTATAGTTCCTAGTGTGCGCTGACAAAAGGTTGGAAAATTAAAGGTATATCCATTGAAATGGAACAAAAAGTCCATTTTGGTCTAATAATTCTAAAAAGCTGTCATTGAGACTATTGCTGTTCAGCCCAGAGGGAATTTTCTGTATCTCAAGTGTAATCTTCTGAAAAATGGATAATGGGATGGATAATGAAACTGCATGTTATTAGTTTCTAGGCTTGTATGTCTCTTGAAGACTTATAAGTCTAGCAACAAAGAGGACAAGTTGAAAAAAAAGTTAAAAACTGAATAAAATTGTAACAAGGTTTGAAAACTGAGCAAGAGAACTTTACTGGTGGCAGGTGTACTTTAATAGGTTTTCAAATGGTCCCTTATTCATAGTTTGCAGTATTCCATCCATTCAGATGAAAAAGGACTCCCACTAAGCCAATGTAAAGGAGAATATTCCATGACTGGTTACATACACAAAGCAACTCTACCTCTAAGGGCACAAGATCAAAATTATCTTAATCCATGCCTAGCTCACTCCAGCTGGTTAAAAGGAATAGAGAAGCATTTCCCCCCACTTTTCATATTTTTCTTTGATAATTTTTTTTGTCCAAGTGGAATTCACACCATGTCAGGATGAACCTAATAGGCAACAAGTCCATTGATTGCCCTTCTCCGAGAGCAGATCTCTGGAATGCTTCTCTCCCTGTGATGCTTTCTCAGGAGTTACAACTGAAGTAAAGCAAAGGTCTGTTAAATGTATGCATATAAAGCAATAGATTGGGGAAGTGGGAAGGGGCTATTTCTACTGCAAAGACTGCCAATTATGTTTGAAATAGGTGTGAATGACTATAAGAGTTCTGAGTCTTTTTTCCCCTCTGAGTCCTTTCTGACTTTGTAATTGATTACTTAATTGAATCATCAAATTTGTAAAGCTACCCATATAACAGAAAGAGATTCTGGGCAGCATACAACAGTCAAATAAAACAATCAATATGAAAAAAACAATATATAAAATGCACATTAAAAGATACATATTATAAAATGAATATACAAACCGTAGGCAAAAATGTCGGTCTCAATAATAGAACCATCTAAGATTTCTGGGATCCCCAGACCTGATAACCAGGTTTTGAGGGACTTCTGGAATGACAAAAGGGATGTAGCTAATCTAATACCAGGAGGGAAGGATTGTACTATAAGGCAAGACATCCACGGAGGCGCAACAAATGTAGGTTCCTAGCTGATGGTACATACATGAAAGACTGAATATAGAAATCTCAAGCATATTCACAAGAGATGATTGTTGGCACCAAATTTTATTTGTTATTTACTCATTTAAAGTAATCAGATTCACTTTGACCAATATAAATTATGCATACAAGGAAAAACCAATTGCAACATTATTTATTTCTTAGACTTAAAACATCCCACTGTAAAATTCAAACATCACAATCAAAAAGACATTAAACTTCAAGAAATAATAAATCAGTTCAGTTAAAACTATTTCTGTTTGACAGCGTATAAAGCATGATTTTACGACCAGTTCTAAAACTTTGCAGGAGGGAGAGCTTTGAATTCTCATTGGTGGTCTATTCTGTGAGGTGAACCCCTTTTCCCTTTTCCCTCCTCATGGGAACTTCTCCATCTGGATTATACAAAAAAAACCTCTCACTTTGGAGCCGAGAGCACCATCTCACCATGAAGATGTAGATGTAGATGATGTAGATCAGTGGTTTCCAAACATTTTCAGTCCACTGTCCCCTTGGTGCTACAAACTTATCCTCAGTGCCCCCCACCCCACCCCCACTAAATAGCATTATTCGGAATAGCACACACACACATACATAGAATGAGAGACACAGAGACACGCACACACAAATAAAAACATACCTTCTCGCACTCCACTTCTCCCTCATCGCTCGCTTGCCAGCTGGCCCTAACTCAGGGCTGAGCTCTGAATGCTCCTGAGGGGCAGGCTGAGCTCTGGGCGCTCCGGGTGCTCCCGCTGGGTAGGGCAAGCTTCAGGTGCTCCTGCAGGGCGGGCTTTGAACGCCCCCTGGCCTCCTAGCGCCCCCCTAAGCCATTCCACTGCTCCCCAGGGGGCGGTACCGCCCCCTTTGGGAACCACTGCATTAGTGCAAGAAAATATATGATATGCGGGCAATCTACGAATGTTATGTCCCTTTTTTTTGTTTCTATGGTAAATGATATTCCTGCTTTGTCCCCGTTGAGATGGGAAGGTTTTAAACATTGCTTTAAGCCACCAGCTGATTATCTAATGAGAAATGAAGGTGTGCCAAGGTGTTCATGGCTGATCTAATGCTGGCTCCTGAAAGGAAGAAATGTGGAAGCCTTGATTAAACCAATATCTATTTAAAAGTAACAAAGAAATAACTTAAATTAGTTTCTTGTTTCCAGTAGGGAAAATATTAACTGCCTTTAGAAATCAGATCCTCCCGCAAAGTTATCCCACCTCTATAAAAGGCAGAACTGTGAAGGAATATTATAAGAGAATCTTTATTTGACTCTAGAATAGATATGGTATATGCCAAAGCTGCAGTGGCAAAACTGTCCTAAGAACAATTTAGTCTTACTTCATTTAGATGCTCTCAGATGTTTTTATTTGGAAGAAAGTCATATCTGAATAGGTCTGCATGCTACTAATCTTATTTCACAATTTCTTTGAGCAATGTTCTTTACCTCTATTGTACAAAACTGTGCTATCGAACGACCATGGGAAGGTTATGGCTAGATAATTGTGAAAAGAGAGCTTGTATGAAAGCAGCATTTTTTTTAACTGTTAAATTCAAAATAATGATTTTTGTCACTGATGATATCAAGTCACCCTAAGTATCTCTAGAGCCATTCTGATGCTGGAAATCAATGTTTAGATGCTAGAAAGAATGGAGGTCATGTGAACTCCTCTCTCCAACGGAAGTGAAAGAAAAAAAATTACTTTTAAAAGGTTAAAAAAGGGGGTTAAAAAGGAAGGTTTTTATTACTTTTATTTTTCAAAAATCCTTAACATCCACAAAATAATATCTCAAGTACTACAAAACTTTTCTGAGCTGGGTCAAACTGGGACAAAAGACAAGCACAGACAGATAAAAAGAAAAGCCACTGATTTCTAACATTTTACATAGTCTCCTGATCTCTTCAGTGCTTTTTTTTTTCAAAGTGTGCAATTAGTGTAATCAAATCTGTGGGAAGAAAAGCAGCCACTAAGTCTCAAAAGACAGGTTCTGAGAAAATGCAGCCAACTTTTACTGGAGACACTACATCGCAAAGTGGCTGGATAGTGCCAAGCCTCCTTCCTGTGACAAATGATGTTTCAATCTAGGTTCCTGTATATTGTATTCCACTCCCCCCCTCAGTCCTTCTCTGTGTCTCTCTCCTCTCATGCTGTCACTGCAAATGAAAGTTATGAAGAATGCATGCCCTCTCTTGATGTGAATTGTCAATCCTAATTTCTTATTTAAAGAAATCATATTAATCTTTTGGCTTCATCAATCCCTTGTGCTTTTAAACACAAACAGCTTGGGCCATTTTAAGTCTGGAAAGAAAGCTATAACGGTTTTTAAATATAAAACACAGTTGAGCATGAGAAAGACATACACAAACGCAGTATCCTACCTATTGATTGTCTTCCACTCCTCGTAATCAAGCACAGATTAGATGCAGAATGAGATCCAAAGGCATGACTTTTAAAATAGTAAATAGTTAGCTATCATGTGCCGCTTATACTGTAAGCAGTTAACTGAAAACATGTCCAATTGAACTTCACCGACTAAATCATAAATTAGTTCTGAAACTTCCCAAGGATGTCTTTCAGTAAAGTTTCCTTTTGCATGGAATCTTGTGGATGGGAACAGATATTCTCAGCCATCTTGGGTTGCAAAGAAAGCACACAACACAAGTTACTGCTCACTGAATTTCAGCCACACACCATAGTACTGTCTTTGCACACTACATGAGTGAATTATTAAAAAGAGCATAGAACACAAAAGGGTTTCTTTATTAGTTTCCACTAATTTACACACATACATGCCCTACTAATACAATTATTGTGCAGTAATCAAAAGATATTGTCTAAATGAAGTCAGCTGTTACCTTTAATGGTGATCTTGTATTTTGATTGCAATGAAATTTCATTTTCCCCTATGGCTATTCCTATATAAAATGGTTTCCATGCCTGATAAGCATTTCTTCTGTTTGCATTATTTTTAATATTTTCAACTTTGTAGGCGAACTAACCCAACTCAAGTATAATAAACAGAAGCCTCATTCTTTCTAACCTGCATTGTAATATATAAAAAGTGGGAGGCTTTACTCTTGCAATCACACCTCGCTTTTTTTTAATTCTGCCCACTGCCCTCGTGAAGATGACCCTGAAAGTTTTTCTTAGCTACATTTAAATAACACACAGTACTTATTTTTAGAATGTGCTGCAGTAACATGCATGCTCCTTTTTCAGGAAAGAAATAAGACCCAAACAATTTTCTAACAACAAAAATATTTCTCAATTAACAGACAAACAGACATTTCTTTGGGCCCCCTTGGGAAAAAGGAGAACATATATGGAAAAGGTGCAGCGGCATCTGCAGGAGATTTTAGTAGGTATGCATTTTGGAGAACTATTTCTTAATTTCTTACTCGCTAATGGAATAAATGACATAGAAGAAAAAGAAAGAACAGCACTATGTGTCATTCTATTGATTAGTCTGTTGCTAATTAATTTCTCTATATAAGAGCATAAGAAACATTCTGCTAGATCAGCCCTTAGCCAATATTCGATGGCATTAAACCAAATGGACAGGAGGCAGATATCTTTCTTCCATTGTTGCTTCCCAGCAGATACTATAGAATGTTGTCACCTGTGATTTTATAAGTACTTAAAAGACATCAACCTCCATAGCCATTAATTGACTGATCCTCCATGAATTTCTTCAGTCCCCTTTTAAAACTATTTGAACATATGTGATACTAAACTGCACAATTACCTATGCCTTGGTTAAGGATTTATTTTTCCTGTCCTAAGCCTCCTCATCTTTATTTTCAAGGGATGACTCCCTGTGTTAAATTGTGCAAAGGTGGAAAGACCTCTCTGCTGCATTTTACATACCACACGTTATATTTTATATAACCCCATCATGATTTTCCTTACCTGTCTTTTCTATAAATTGTAAAGTCCTGTAGTTCTTCCTTGCAGAGGAACTATGAAGAAATGTTGTGTATTGCAGAATGGCAGACAGCCAAGGAGGTGAAAATTCTTGCCATATCTCTTTGTGGGGTGTCCAGTGATCAATTCCCAACTTTAGAAAGAGCTGGCTTTACTCCGGCAGGAGGTTGAGAGGACAATCTGATGTTGGATGTCCCCCTCTGAGGGAGGAAGTATCTCCCCGACCTTAGAGGGTGAACTCTAACATATCATATGAGCTCTTGGTTGATGTTTAGAGGACAGAGAATTACTCCCTTAAAAACATGTAAGAAATAAGACTTTCACATGACATAAAGCTTTAAGTTTTCCTTATTGTAAACATCAGCTGCACATAGACTGACAGAATAAATTATGCTTAAATCAAAAATAAATAACAAACATCATCAAAACTAATATGTGAGCCAATTTCATCAAATGTGGAACCCTTTTACACTAACCTCTTTGGAACAGAACTTTGTGATTTTGGATAAATTTTTGGTCCCTTTGCCATAGTAATTTAAACAGCAATGTTTACTTTGGCTTTCCATTCTTCAGTGACTTGGCCTAAGCAAGATGCTTTAATGATATGTACAAAAAGGAACAGTAAAGATAATTAAGATTTTGTACAATGAACATGAAATTTAATATAGATTTTTGCTACAGGGACTCAAGAAGGCATACTTTCATTTTGACATCATATTTTAATAGGGGCCAAATGAAATTAAAGTCTATAACATTATGCATAAATTACATACTCTGGAGTTAAGTAGCTACAGAATGAACGAGTATCATATATACTCAAGGGATCTGAATGACAATCAGATTTAAATGCAATTATTCCATTTAAAACATTTTGTAGCATTTTGTATCTCTTTTGTACATAAAGAAACTTGTTTAACAAACACAGGAATAATTACAAAAATATGCTAACTCATTCGTTTTAAATCAGTGATGCCAAACCTTTTGGGCTTGGCATGTCAAAAATTAAGAAAGTGACTAACTTAACTCCGCTGACATGTCTCACACACACACTGAACAAAAGAGGAACAATTTTCTATCTCCTCCAGCATTTAAGCCAACACTTGTGGCCGTGCTGAGTCTGAGTCTGAGTCTGAGTCTGAAGTAGAAACATGGACCTTGACTTCAGGTCTAGCACCATCACTACCAATCAAAAAAGTTGCCTCAGATCCTACCCCAAGTTTGGATATGTCACCCAAAGATCATGGCATGTCAAAGGTAATATGCATGTCATAAGTTTGCGGTCATTGTCTTGGAACATCTTCTGCAACTAAAGTTTAATCTTACATCCTGCTAGGTACAACATGAAGATACCTCATCATTTTTAAAAGACTCACCCTCAGAATGTTCCCTTCAACTCATTCCAAGCTCATTACAAAGACCACTTCAAGTCATATGTAGTTGATTGACTATTGTCGATGACATGGTTAACGTCTTGTGTCTGTCCAGCTCCTACTGATCATTTTAGGCTGTGCAAACATGTCTCTTCTCCTCCCTTAGGTGAACGCAATCACATTTTGACTTGGGCTACCAAAGAAGCCTTTGTCCACAAATGCCTAAATATTTATATCTGAGTTTTATCTCTCCTTCAGAAAAGTGCTAGAGTGTTATTAAAAGCTTTGAAAGCACACTAAACCTGCCCTTGTATGCCTTTAAAAGTGAAAATGAGATCTGGATTCTGCTAGCTGTTTTTGTTGGTCAGCTTCAATCACCAGACTAACCACTAAGATAGATGACAACTTGGCCATTGGCAGTCAACATAAGCCACAATACTGTACTAAAGACTTGGAGACATGCGTATTAACAAAGAGAAAATCCTTTGGATTGTTGACGCTATATAGTCATACCTTCCCAATTTTGTTGGAAATTAATTTTTCTTATTTTTTGTATAACTCAGCATTTAGACAACATTTCTCTAGTACACTCATAGGTATTGGAACCAAAGAAAGATTTCATCAGCATGCATGTGTTACCAGAGAAGGAGTCAGTATAGGAATATGCATAATATATGATATATATTATGATCTCATAGATAACATATGATATGTAAAGCAAACAGGAATACAATGGGTAAAAGCTGGCCACAAAAATGAAAACATTTTAATCATGTTAGCAAACATGACTACACTACAGGATTTAATTCGTTCATTAATACTTATTCCAACTAGACTGTGTAGAACTGCTTGTACTGTCATGATTCTCAGTTTGAAAATATTTTGAGGAGTATCTACTGATATTCCTGAGGAGTATCTGTTGAGTTGACGATTAAGAAAGAATCTTAAAGCCCAGGAATTTGGCCATCTCGCTTTCACTAATGAAAAGGAATCACTCTGATAAGCCAAAGGATTCTTGCATCATCACTAGAAATCATAGAGCACTTTGAGGAAAAAAAAAGAGTAATGAATACCATTTTAGTAATAATAAACAATTTGTTGCTTCCCGTGTTTTATATTCACTTTCTAAATATCATCAAAGTAGTTTGATGAGGCTGAATCACTGATGAGCAAAAAGCCAAAGTAAATATTATGGTTTAAATTGTTATAACAAGGAACCGAAATATTATCTGATCTGAAAATGATTTCTAAGGAAGTTACTACAACAAAGTTCAACTGCTTGAAATGAATGTTATTCTTTATAGGCTAAGAATTGCTCCTATTGACAATATTGTGCTGAATAAAAGGGCCAGGAAGTTTTCATTTTCATAAGCAAAATCCTTTTAAAAAAATTTAATAGCTACCAAAAATTCATATCCAACTGTATTAATGTAAACAAAATGATTTAGCACCTCTTTATTTCTGTTACCAATGTTTTGCCTAAGTGTAGATAAATCTGAGTTGCAATACATGATTTTATTTTCAAGTATTGGGGGTGTCAGTCATAAACTTATTTATTGTGTGAGATCTAGGAGCAAACTGAACCTGAAATAGCACTTCACAATAGTATCTCATCTCCCCGTTTCTTTCCATGTTCCATCTTAAATGATTGACTTATGACATGTCTTAATTCAAAATATATTATTTTATATCATTTTTTTCCAATCCAATCAAACAATCAGAATTAAAATCAGAATCAGAGTTTATTTTCACTGTGTGTTTCAGGACACACAAAGAATTTGTCTTCAGTGATCGTGTTCAAAACCTACACACAAAACCTACATACATACACAACAAGAATGTTGTATCAATTTTTACCACAGCCATAAAGTCAAAAAGACTTAGCCTAAGACACATATTACCTTATTCTAGATTTCAGGATTTCTTAATTCATTTAAGAAGTCATTTGTGACACATTTGAAGATATACAGAAGCTAAATATGGCATTCATTTCTTTCTTTTCTCTTGTATTACTGAGAAACGCCATCCCATGGAAGAGCTGGATTTTTATTTGGGCGCAGACAGCTATGAGAAAAGGAAACTACAAGAGATTATAACCTCACCCCATAAAAAAGTAGAAAGCAAAAGAAACGTGGAGATGGAAACATTTCCATTTCTTTTATTAAGAAAACACTACAAAAAAGTTGTAGTAAAAGAAACACAAAACATTGATTGAAAGCCAATTCACACGACTCTCCTTGGCTGCTTGTTCTTATTATTATTTCTTTTTAAAACTAATAGATCCTATTCTTGACAGGCATAAAGCTAGAAGGTGGGATTGCATCCAAAATTTCAGTTTTCAAATCATGAGAATCAACAACTGTATCAAAGCTACATTTGTCAATATGAAACACAGATTGTGTGACCTTTTCAAAAGTGCTTCCATCATCAAGGGAATGCATTATTGTGCCTCTTATGATTACAAAGGAGACCATTATATTTTTGTCATTATAAAACTTATATTTCTGCAGTGAATTCTAATATGCTAGACAAAAACATAATAAATTATTGACATTTAGGTCTAGGAACAAATTTTTCTTAAAAATGCAATCATAGTAAGTTGAAATAATTCTATTTTTACTTAGGGTCAAGACATAAAGAGACTTTGGGGTGAGATGGGTGGCAAATAAATTTATAAATAAATGCCTGGTCCTAACTGATAAGTCTTAATCTGTGACCTGTTGGGCTGTACTGTCCACTGTTCAACCTTATTTCATTTGCTTTAATCTTTTTTTTCACTCCAGAAGGATTCATAAACAGAATATTTCTGCCATAACTTGAATCTACCACTATCTTGCACCATGAACAGGACCATTTGGCTGGTCTTTCTGTCTAAATCTAATCTTGCTACTGTTCATAATCAGAAAGGTTAATAACTATGGTCTTCATCTAATGACAGCTTGAGGAATAGCACATGAACAAGTAGACAGTGTAAGGACCAAGAGTCAGAATTATGGAAGTCTTCTATGACGAGTCTCAGCAGCTATCAATGATGTGGATCTTGGCTTCAAACCTGTTTGTTATTAGAGAGGTAACTTTGAATTCAGTTATTGAACTGAAAAATGGCATAAAAGCAGTCCTAATCAGGTAAGACTACCGTATATGGGCTGAAATCTGGACACCACAAGATGGCAACAGACGGTTAGGGTGTTTCGTATAATATATTGGAGGAAATAGAAGTATTTTTGTGCATGAAAAGACTGTGATCTCTCTTCAATTCTTATACTCAGCTCAAAAATGTTTGTTTTAAATCTTTCCATTTACATTCGGTACAATTTCATTTTAGATGTATCCGGTTTCACCAGGACACTAGCACTACTACCATACATAGACTATAAAAATATGAATGAATGACCTACAAAGAGTTACAGTTTCTGAATCTAATGGCATCTGGAGTTTTGCAATCCAGATACAATATATAGCTGAACTATAGATGATGCTGTGGATGATTTCAATAAACTTTATACATAAACAGTATAAACAGTTACAAAATGTATTATTAAAATAAAGACAATAAAATAGCATATACTGAGAGCAGAGAAAAATATAGTTTTCAAATACTGTAATCAGAATCAGATTACAAAAAAACAACTGCTCAGCATGATGATCAAGGACATTTTAGATGGGTATCCAGAGGAGACGGTCAAAAAGTGGAAATAAGATTTACAACCAAACACAGTTGAAGGCACCCCTTTCTATGTGCATCACAACCACCATCTTGACTTCCTGAATGCCTCTATCTACCAATTGCACATCTTAAAGGATGGAAGGTCATTAGCAGGTGGTTCATTCTGTTTTAACAAGCCACACAAAGAAAAGATCCCTTCTTATTTATTAATTTATTAAATTTATATACCACCCTTCTCCCAAAGGAGTCAGGGCAATGCCTGATTGTCACTCTGTCACTCTTGAAACGAAGAGCAAAGCTTCAGATGTTAAGATGACTTGGATATTTTTTAGTAAGCTGACATTAAACCTATTAAGATAGGATAGAGACCTAGAGTTCCTAATCCTTCTTTATTTACCCTCAATAACTTCCTTGACTAAGTAGACAAATTTCAAGGTTGAATTGCTGAAATTTGATAGTAGTTTTCTGCCTCACTGAAATAAAAATGACCCTGAACTCCAAAAGATGCACATCATTGATTTAGTATTTTAAAATTTAACACCAGCCCTTTAAATTGTAGTTGGAAATAGAAATTATTCAGAGTTGCATTTGGTGAGATGGGCAGCTATACAAAATTAAATGCATAAAGTAAAATAAATAAAACTATGGTCCCCATGTTCACACTTTGCTTTTCCATATTGTGGTTTGCTTGATCTGGTTTATCATTTTGTCTGAACTGAAACATTACCATTGTGCTTTGTATCTTAGACCAAGGTGTTAAGGCAATTTAGGCTGCAAGAAACAGTGGCAAAAAACTGGTGACTTTTCAGCAATCAGTTGCACAAAGCAGGGAGATATCGCCAGCCAAGGACTCAGTGAATGGTCTTAAGCAAGCCACTGACTCAGTTTTTCTGTTTCTTATCTGAACAGTAAGAACAATAACTGTTGTTGCACAGATAAGGACTGGAAAGCATTTATGAGTCCTATAAATGTTTAAAAATAACATTCTGTTTCTCACCAGCCAGAGTGTTTCTGAGTCATGTATAAATGACTAACCGCATGACCATTAGAAAGAGCCTACTGTATTAGGGGGGATTTAATACAGTTTTCATATCAAATTTATCTTGGGCAACGTATCTGGTTCTTGGGGCTCCCAAAGAGAGTCGGATACTTATAGGCTACAGTTTGCAAACCATCAACATTTAATGACCATGTGGCTAACAAACTGGGTGTTCCTGTTAACAGATCTTCTTCAATTGTTAATCTGCTCAATCACTAGGAAGGCATAAGGAGAAGCTCCATCAGTGCTGATGAAAAGTCTATTTTGTGTGGATTGTTTATGGTGTTGGCTCTCTCTAACCTTGATCATGAATACTAGGAATTTCTCTCTAGAATTTAGCGGTGGTGATGCCTTCTGATAACAACAGAAGACCTTGCCTTGTTCAGTCATTAATTCTAGGAAAAAATCAGAGCTTATTGCAAAATAGCTTTCTTCTTGTATTCTGATCCTTTGAATTTTCCATAAAGAAGGTATAAAACCGTAGGAGACAGATATTTTCACCATGCATCCTGTCCTCATCTTTTCCATTTGTTGATTTTATCTTGAATGCCTCTGACCGTTTATTGATATCTAATGTGCATATCTGCACAGAGAGATATTAATCTTGTAAGAAAAGAACTGCTCAGTATTTATAACCCTCCTACCCAATAATGTGTTTTTCCTTGTCAAGGAGCTATATATCAGGTAAGACTCAAGTCCTGCCCCCTTGGGCAGTTTATCAAGGCACTACCCTGATAATCCTCACAATACCAGCTTTTCCCCTTGATCATATAATGTTGTCCACATTTCATCCTCTGCCTTAAGTTAAACTGACTCGAAATAATCATTTTGTAACTTTGAATAAAGGTGCCTTTTCTTCTTTAGCCAACATTGTCTCACCACGGCTTCAATGCTTCAGTCTGTGATGCTTTCTTCCTATTGTTATGGAGAGAAGATAAGAGGATCAATGGTAAGTATGATCAGAGAAGCGTTTGGGAAAGATTGGGAGGCGCACGCATGCCTCTTCCTCTGTCCAATAGCAAGAGGTTTCTACAACTGTTTCTCTTCCAGTACAGCAAGTGTCCTCTTCATTAGCCCTAAATCTTCTAAGTGTGCTTCACATTTGTCATCTCGTCCCCACCTTTTTAAAACAAAGTTTTCACTAGGCTTCCAACAACATATAGGAGCGCAGGGCAGACCTTTAATATTTTACTTTTGGAAGGGGGGGTGCATTTTGAAATGGATGGTCTTTATATTCCCCGAGGCAGTCTCGATTTCCTCATTGCAGAATACTGCAAACAACATATGGTGTCAAATTGGGCTTTTGTTGACTTTATAGCAGTTTCCTGTATTTGGCTATTCCCATCACTTCCCCGGGGAACTGAAAGACAAAGATGTCAAGAAACCAGTCAGTTTCAATTATCCAGGTCTACAGGGTCTAGTGAATTGCGCAAAAAAGCTGGGATTGTCCTCCCACTCTGAGGCAGTTTCTTTTTTCAGATGGTTTTGAAGCTGACTAATGCCCAAATGGTGAAGAGACTGACCACCTATAGAAGCTTCTGCTAAGTCTGGAATTGCCGAACAATTTTAGGCCCACCCAACCCCTCTTTGTGTAGTGGTTGGTGAACATTTTCAATATACCAAAGACAGATGGCCACAAAGACAGAGGAGAAAATCCATCAATCCAATCTTTTATGATAGTGGTCACACGGGGAAATTAGGACAGCACAATTTGATAAGGATAGAGATTTTGTGAGGGGGACAGAAATTTCATATTGGTTTGGGGGAAGGGATGCTGATACATGGAGGAGAGAGAGTGATTTTATTCAATAGCGGGGAAATGATCACGATTTATCACTTGTAGATTGTATGTACATTGAGAGAACGTTCACCGGAGACAATTCCTTGTGTATCCAGACACACTTGGCCAATAAAGAATTCTTATTCTTTTATTCTTATTCTTATATAGTCACAGTGCTAGCCATTATATGGTGTCCTGAAATCAGAAACAAATGTGATGTTAGGTGAGAAGACATGAAATGGAAAAGGCACACACGAATGGTTGTCACACAAACTAAGGGCAATCGATTGTCATGGGGTTTTACAGGTTTTGACCACTAGAGGTTGTGCAATGAAAAGCAAACGTTTTAGTATTTGGCTAAGAAAGCACATTTAGTTCTTGGAAGGAATTAAAATATGTCTCTTTCTGGAATCTCTGCTGTATATACATTATCCCCTGGTACACTGACAAAGTGTTGGATGAATGCCTGAATGACTGGTTCTGCTCAACTATGAGCTCATCGGGAAGCATTTGGTATGTTAGTTTTTCTCAGCATTTCTTAGCAGAGAAAACAAGCCCATTAAGCCTAAAAGTTGCATACAAAGTTGGTCCTCAACTTACAACGTTTAGCTTAGTGACTGTTCAAAGTTATGACGGCACTGAAAAAAGTACTTATGACCCTTTTTCACACTCATGGCCATTGCAGCATCCCTGTGATCCTGTGATCAAAATTCAGCCACTTGGGAAATGGCTCATATATATGGTGGCTACAGTGTCCTGAGATCATGTGATTCCCCTTTGTGACTTTCTGACAAGCAAAGTCAATAAGAAAGCCAGATTCACTTTACAAACCTGCTACTGACTTAACAACTGTCATGATTCACTTAAGAACTGTGGCAAGGAAGGTCATAAAATGGGACCAAACTCCCTTGACAACTGCCTTGCTCAGTAACAGAAATTTTGGGTTCGATTGTCGTTATAAGTTGAGGACTCCCTGTAATGTCTTTTGATTGTTAACACTAGGAACATTTGACCAGAAGCAACTCTTTTATTAATATTATAAAAATTGCCTAAATTCTATCATAAAAAAAGTCTGGCCTACCTGGTCTATGTAAATGCCCTTGAAGAAATATGTTGACAGAACTGCAAAATTGGAATAGTAGAGACTATACACAATGCAATTCCAAAATCAAGCCACAACAGAAAATGTAGAAAAGACCTAAATTATCCTGCGGAGATTAACAAGCCCCACCAAGTTTCATAAAAGAATAAATTTCTTTCTTTCAGTGATAAGATTATATGTTTGTTTCTGGGCATTGTCTAAATACTAGAAGAAAAGGCTTCCTAATGTAATAATTGGAAGACATATGCAACACAAAGGGTCATTTGGGGTTCACTTTTCTTCGTGCATTTCACTACCTGGTGCCAAAAGAGTAGCTTTGCCTCATTTGCTTACACTGCCAGAAAGCAACGAAATCTTGAAATGGGGTTAAGGTGTGATAGCCTCATTGAGGTAAACTGCCACTTTGTCATTTATTACATTTTAGATATGTGTTTTATTCTCTCCATGACTTTCAGTGACAGATTTGATAATAATAACTTTGCAACGAGTTAATTATTAACAAGTTGGGAAATCCTGTTTAAACACAGAACACTGGAATATTAATTTGCTATAATGATTTTCAGATGAGTATAAGGGCCTTTTCCCCAACCATATACCCTGGCAGCGCCCCCTCCTGCACCCTTCATCTCACCTTTAGCCCATGAATGAGACAAGCTTCTATCATCCTTAGTTGGATCAGTATTAAAGTACCATTTTCTCCTAACTTCAACACTCTCCAAGGGCAGCCTCAGGAGGTATTAAATCAACTAGGTTTTCTCACCCATCACTTTGGAGGGAAGTTAGATGACAGACAGTTACTGGGAAAAGAACTAATAGAGGCAGGATAAGAATCAGCAAATTAAGGTTAGCAAATTTCATGCTTATCTAATTTTGATTTACTCAGAAATGGGCTGGTAGTACTTCAATGCATCATTGGGGAAAGGTACTCAATCCTAACCAGTTGTGTTCTCCAGCTAAATTGAAATACAGTTGTCATCTCCTACTGGTACAGCTTATGGCTGTGCTGAGTGGGACTGGTGGAAGCTATCTGAAGACAGAGTCAGAGTATCATGTGTGTAAGTACTAGGTTGGGAAATGTTCATGCAATAATTATGCACAGGGTGACTCTCACCAACAAATTCAAATACTTGAATTTGCAACATTCAGCTTCAATGGGTGCTTAGGCATCTTTAAATCACATGGATTTTATGATGACTTATTTCTTTGTAAGTTCCTCCATCCTACAAAAAGCACAGAGTTTGTATTACAGTCTACATGTACTAAAACCTGTAGAGATTTTGATTGCTTTCGTTCTGCATCAGACACTGAAACCAACACAAGTTATTATCAATGTGTTTAGGAAACATGGCTCCAAGAAGTATCCGTTGTTTTTAGGGTCACTGGAATATTTGCAAATTGCTTTGCAGTTGTATTCATGCTTGATAAAATTGAGATTGCACCAGGCTATCTGCAAGTCAGGTAAAGATAGTGATGTAGGCCATTACTTGACCAATGATCCATTCCTTTACTAGTCTTTTAAGACAAAGATACAACTCAGGCAGAATGATTGATTAAAAACAATAGTGACAAAGAGGGACATACATCTGAGCATAGAACAGCATATTAACTGTGTGGTTCATGGTAACTCAGAAATATGCTTCAGAAATTAGAGTGAACCCTAAATCGAGGATGCTGTCTGATTTTAATTTGGAATGTATTAATTACTTTAAAAAACAAATCTTTCATTTCTAATGTCACTATTTAAACATGATCCATAAGGTAGGGTTTGTGGGTGAAGATGAAAAAATATGATTTCTGGAGAGGAAGAAGAGGAAAAACGGGCTTCAGATAAAAATATATAAAGCAATTGTCAATCATGTCACAAAGTGGGCAAATGTGCATATTGCTCCCATGCAAATAGCTTGGAAAAACAGTCAGTGCCCTCTACTAATTCCCCTGATTAAAATTGCATTAGCTTGTAGGTGTCAGGGACACGCAGCTGTTTTCAAGGAAACTCTGGCTCCAAGAGGTCCTTCCTTGTAGGGCAATACACAGCCCTATCTAGAGGTAAATGTCAGGGAGACGCACAGCTTGCCGACGTTTGTCCTCTCTCTGACAGGCCCTGGCCAATGTCCTGCTGCTGAGGGTTGTGGTAATTTATGTCCACTCTGTGTACATTAACTTATCTGCAGTGAAGCTGGCTGGCTCTTTCAGTCAGCCTGTCTCCTCCACAGGCTGTGAGATTTTCCTGACTATTGGATCAACTAGGAAACAGGCTGCTCTGCTTCTGCCAAGTTCCCTGCACCATTCGAACAACAACAAACACCGCCAAGGAGACTTATTCTGAGCCACAACAGACCTTGTTGCTAGCTGTGTGCTGTTAAGTCCAGCATTTTGCTTAACCTTCTGGCAGGCTCATCCCTGGGGGCAATGCAAAAAAACGGAGGGAGGGCACAAGCTGCCTTCGGCATTAAGACGTGGAGTTCTCACTCTATGCCTCATTTTAGTCTCCCATTAGTATTTCTGTAGCAGCTCCAGCAGGCATTCTGGTGCCTTATTCTGATTAAGGGGGCTTTGTAGCGCTATATTAATTACACATAGGGAGACAACACACACACACAAACACACACACATTCTGGATTAATGGTGCTGAGAGCTTCCATGGGTATTACCTAGAAATGAACTACAACTAATTACCCTCACTAGCATTTTGCTCATGTAATTAGTTCTTTCTGCTCACCTATAGTATTTTCTAAATGCATTTCTCAAAGTTAGACCTGACCACTTTGAGGGAGCAGAACTCTGAATTCCAGGAAGGAACCTACTTTAGGTTAATGATGCTACATGGATCAAATATTTGGGTGAGGGATTTTCAACACAGGTCAAACCAAAAAGGCATGTGGAAAAAAAACACATTTTATTCCTCTTGGCATATTTTGATCTCTATGATAGTGTTCTGCTGTGAGTATTATTCAATAGAAGTAGATATTGTCTAATAGGGTTTATTTATTGGATTTATAATTGCCACTATAGAAAAGACAGTAACGCAATGCATCCATCATAAATGTGATAAAAGATTTATGATACAGTGAATCAAAACAAAAATAAAGAAAGGTAAACCAAATTCAACCAATTCCATGTACGTACAATCTGGTCTGGTTCATGTCACAAAGCTTTTCAAAATAGCTGCTTTTAATACCATATAGAAGTCAACAATGTGGAGGCAGTTTCCAGGAAGGGGCATATTCCAGACCATGGGGACATGAACAGAAAACTTATAAGTTTCCACCCACTCGATTCATGAAAAACACACATGTTAAAAAGTCTTGGACATATTATTTTAAAATACTATTCAATGAAAGAGTCACACATCAGTAATATGAAGAGTAAACTGAGACAAATTTGATCATTCTTTTTTAAAATTAATCAGATGTCATCGATTAGGAAAAATGGGGGCATATGGAAGGATATGATTTCTTGGAATATTTTAAGATGATGTAATTTCCTATTGTTTTAACAATACATTTTAAAAGATGCTTAAGTTCTATTTAAATATAACACATTGAATCCATCTATAACTGCACCTTAAAAAAAGAAGACATCCCTGTAAACACGGACTATCTCAGATCTCTGGGCCTTCCGTCAGGCCCTAAAGACCTTATTATTCACCCAAGTCGGGTTGTCCTGAGCCCTTTTTTACTTTTAATCTGGTTTTAAACTTCTTAATTGTAAATTTTAACTTTTAGACAGCCAATGTATTTAAAGTTTTTAATTGGGTTTTTAGTATTGTTGTTGATGTTTATGTTTTTATTGTGGCTGTACACCACACTGAGTCCTTCGGGAGAAGGGCGGTATAAAAATCCAAATAAATAAATAAATAAATAAATAAATAAATAAATAAATAAATAAATAAATAAATCCATTCACAGTTATTCCACCTGCACATTGTTGTTTTGTTCTATTTTTGCTATACATTCTTTACAAGTCTATTCACAATATGATTGCGTCTTTGTTTATTTGTACATTCCTATATTGACTGTGGTTTCAAGCTATGTATCTATCAGCATCCCTTTCATGGCCTAACTTCTGTTAGATCCCCCCATTTAGAAGTATATTGCTGGATAGACTACATAGCATATGAGACCGCAGTTTTTCCCCATTCGTGCTCTTTCTGGAGTAGCACATTTTATCTTGGAAGTCGATAATTTCCCCAAATTTGTAGAACAGTGTAATCAAGATATATAGAACTGCTGTTATTTTCAACTGTTTCAGAAATGGCTTTAGCTGGTACACTGGACATGGCTTGGTATTGCCACTGCCTGAGAACCCAGAGACAAGTCAACCAGCCAATTCCAGATTCTGGGCCAACCCTTTTGGGGTGAGAGAGTATAGCTCATCTAAAGGTAAATGTAAAGGTTTTCCCCGCACATGTGTGCTAGTCAGTCCGACTCTCAGTGGCCATCTGTCGAAGAGTGGTTTCAAAGTCGAAGAGTCAGCGCTGTTCGAAGATGTCCCCGCTGTTCGAAGATGTGGCCAGCATGACTGAATGTCAAAAGGCGCACAGAGTGCTGTTACCTTCCCACCGAATTGGTTTCTATTTTTCTACTTGCATTTTTACATGCTTTCGAACTGCTAGGTTAACAAAAGATGCAGCAAGTAACTGGAGCTCATTCTGTTACGCGATGCTAGGGATTCGAACTGCTGAACTGCCGACCTTCTGATCGACAAGCTCAGCAACTTAGCCGCTAAGCCACTCAGCCCCCTCATAGCTCATCTAAGAAGGGCTAAAAAAATCAGTGTCCAAACTTGGTTGTTACACCACCTCATATCATTGCCCACAGGATTGTTCACGATTCCTACATTCTTTTCAAAGGTCCATGGAGCATCTCTTCCTGTTTAATAGATGATTATGTGGACAGATTCCTGAATAACAGTCTGCAAATGATCTGTGGTTTGGAATCCCTTCTGAGATTGAATGATTTTCCCCCCTTTTAAGAGCAGGATAATTGTGGGGAGCTTCATCATCAGAAGAGAAACATAGGAAAAGCATTCTTCAGTTATCTTTGAAAAATCCTCCTCTTTTAGCACATATGTTTGTTATAAAAGCAAATCTATGATAATTTTTAATTTTAAGTAGCTAACAAACTCCCTCTGTCTCTGTCTTATGACAGGAAGATGTCATCCTGCCAAAGAGAATTTATGAAATGAGTCTAATGCCAGGTGATTCGTTTCATCAGAAATGTTAGTTTTCTTTCTTTCTTTC
>JANHFO010002624.1:131425-142969 GCA_032468095.1 Pareas carinatus
GTATTCGCTTTATTGGAGACATACATTTCCCCTCCTTTTTTTGGAGGGGGAAAAGGTGCGTCCTATAGGCCGAAAAATACGGTAAATGTCAACAAGTGAAGAGAAGGGTTAGGTAGATACATGATCATAAACGTGAAGATAATATTTTTTTACTCTGTGATACTCTAGAAGCATCATTGAAATCACACTCCCCTATTCCTTTCTCTTTCAAGCAGGTGTCAATCAGTGTATCAGTTTTTCTGTAACAATACAATGAAAGGTTCTCCCTTTTTTAGGTGGAATCATGCCTTTAAGAATCAGATCACAACTCTACAGGGTCAAGCAAAAAACCGATCAAATCCAAATCGAAGTGAAGTTCAAGCAAACCTCTCTCTATTCCTAGAAGCAGCTAGTGGCTTCTATACGCAGGTGAGTCAAGGGATAACATTATGACCATGATATGAAAATTGTATTGTTCAACTATATGAAATTTTTATGTATTTAAATGTATTGGCTTTGCTGAATTACTAATGAACTGGGCTGTGTATAAAACTAAAAAAGAAATAAAAATAGCTAAAGATATTAAATCAACAGGCAGCCTGAATTAAAATATTCTAATAACAAAATCCACAAAACAAAACAGGAGTCATTAAATAACAAGCATCAACTCCAGACCTGGAGAACTTTAGAAGAAAGGGCACAAGGAGTACTGCAAATTTATTTTCCCATTAGAAAAGGCAAGAGATGTCTCCACAACATTTTACCACAAAGACTTTCAGAAAGTATATGGATATTTCAGATAACTATTCTGCTTTCCCCTACTTTCCCCCTTGTCTAATTCTAATTTACATTCTATGTCAGCTTAGCCATTGCATCTGATGAAGTGAGCTGTAGCTTGCAATTTTTTAAAATAAAATTTGTTAGTTGGAAAATGACTGTTGATTTAGAGCAGAGGTTTTCAATTTTTTTCAAGCTGTGGACCCGAAAACATGTTGTTGCTATGTGGCGAACCTCATTCCCATGCATTCAACTAATTACTAATCGACAATTCATATATATTACTTTTTCCAAATTTTTCTTGACCTGTCTGCGAATCCCCTGGCAATTTGTCATGGATCCCAAGGGGTCCCCGGACCACAGATTGAAAACCTGGTTTAGAGAAGGAGAAGAAGGAGAAGAAGGAGAAGAGGAAGAACTCTTCATAATATGTTTCTTACATATTCTTTGTTGCTGTTTGCTTGCACCTGTGTTAATATGTATGAAATTGTCTTCTCAAAAAACACCAAAAATTGTAGGAATTCTGAAATAATAAAGAATTGCAAATCAATTAAATTAAGATATACCTAGTTTTGATCTTTAAAAAATGTAAGATATCAGTTCTTAAGACCACATGGTAGAATCCATTGTTCTTTAGTCTGAAGGAATCTGATTTTATATATTATATTTTTGCCACTTCATACCAGAGGCTTAGATAGAATCATAAACAATGCAGTCATTAGGCTGGTTCAAATAATGCAGTAAACCATAATGTAATCTGTTTACGTTCTCGTAGCACCCAGCTATGCATTTCAAGCTCATCTTATCTCTCTCTACTTCACATTTTCAAACAGATGCAAGAAGGTTAGAGAGTTTTATGAAGAAGGTCTATATATAGCAGCATTTAGGAAATTTGCCATATGGCAGTCTCATAGTTTCAATTTTGAGTGTCTTCCCATGTTTTAAGATATCAGTCTTTTAAGTTGTGCTTTTCTTGGTCTCAGACTTTTTGCTATCTTTTTATGATAGCCTAATTCTCTGTATGAGAATCAGGCTGTTGCCTCACCTACTCTTAAAATGTGATGTGTAAGCCATACATGGGTTTTTTTTGTTAATGTTCCATGCTAATCAGGCCTTTGTAGCTTAATTTAAAAAATTATTAAAATCAGAATGTATGTATACATACATACATACATGAATATGACTAGCAAGAAGCCAAAAGCACCAGCCTGAAGATGGCAAGTGAGACCTTGTCGGGTCTATTCCCGTGTAGAACAGACTGGTGCTTTTGGCTTCTTGCTAGTGTGAGCTAAGTGTATATTCAGACTCTAGTTTTGTGAGGCAATTTTAAAAGTTCATATAGAATAAACCCAACAGTGAGAACCAAACATGATGACTATATGTTATCTTCAAGATAAGAACATGTATGTATGAAATACTAGTTTTTAGAAAATTACAAAAATGGAGATAGCAATCCTGTTTTGAAATTTTTCTTTGGTATTAATTTGACTGCTTTGGAAAATGGAATGCTGAACTGTAGCTAGCTATCTGCTTACCTATCTACTGATACTAGTTTGGTTTAGTAATTAAAGACACCAGGCTAGAAACCTGGAACATCATGAATCCTAGTCCTGTTTTAGGCTTGAAGCCAGTTTAGGCAATCTCTTTCAGCCCTAAGAGGAAGGACAGTGGCAAACCACTTCTAAAAAATCTTGTAAAGAGAATTTCAGGAATTTGTCCAGATAGTTGCCAGGAATCAACGCTTTATATTTATTTATTTATTTATTTTAAAACAGATCAGATCATGGGTCTCCCATGATCTCATTTACTCTCAATTAATAATTCTCAATTATAATAACAGCTCTTCAAGACCTCTGAAGTCTTTGTCATCCGTGTTTTGATATTCTTTTGACCACTGAATGTTATGATTTTTTTTAACCAGTGAGCTCAAAACTTCCAATCTTAAGAAGAAATAAAACAAGAATGGTAAAATGGTTTGTTTTTCTATTAATTCTTCTTGAACAATGTCAAGGCAAAGTGATTATGGTGGAGAATAGCAAAGAGAAATGTTTAAGCTTCAATAGAGAATCTGAGATTTAGATAATAACTGATAATTTTTAATTTCAGCTACTGCAGGAGCTGTGCACAGTATTTAATGTGGATTTGCCCTGCCGTGTGAAGTCCTCTCAGTTGGGAATTATCAGCAATAAACAGACGCACACCAGCGCCATAGTTAAGCCACAATCTAGCTCCTGCTCATATATATGCCAGCACTGCCTTGTCCACCTTGGAGACATCGGTAAGTATCAGAAGTAGGAAAAGTTCTTTCTTAAGCTTATCTTCTGAGAGTAAAAAATATACAAATGGTACAGTCTCAGGGAAGGGGTGAAAAAGTAGAGACATCAATTTCTGAAGACAATACTAGACTGCATATTTTATAGCAGTGGTCGCCAACCTTTGGGCCAGCGCCCATCAGTGAGCTGCGAGAAAATTTTGGTGGTCCACAGGGAAATCTGGAGATTATCTGCATTTTGTTTGTATAGTTATATGGTTCTTGAGTGAAGTCAGCTGTGCTGGAAGCTCATAATTCCCTGCTTTTAACTATAGCTGACAGACGGCACCAGAGATGCTTCTGGAACCGACTCTCATCTGGCGCTGAAAGCACAGGAATTCCGAGTCCCAAAAGGTTTCAACCCAGCCGATTTTGCATGGCGTTATTGGGGTGAGGGAGGGTGCTTGAGCGGCCGCCACAGTGTGAAGTGCTGCCCGGCCAGCAGGGGAAGTGGATCGCCAGAGCGACCTAATTAATCCTACAGAATAATCAGACCGCAATGCCCATCAACAAGTAGGCAATGCTGGACTTCCGTTTCCGCTTTCTTCTGAATGGGGCAAGGAAAGTGGGGGGGGGGGGAAGTACTATTACAACGTGGGCCCAAGAAGTTGCATAATGAACATTGGATTGGAGGGAAAAGAGGGAAGGAGACGGAGTAGAAAAGGGGGAATCAAGCAAAAAAAATTGGGGGAAGGAAGTGGGAAAATGTACAGTACAGGAATGTGGAGTAAAAGGGAAAGCAAATTGGTTATTGATTCATTTGCTAAAATAAAGAAGTTAGTTTTAAAAGTGTTTGAGGCTGCTAGGGTGGGATCACACAATCCACGCAGTTAGGAGCCACCTGGCTCTGCTGCTCTGCAACATCCTTAACCTTTGCGGGGAGGGGTGGTGGCTTGCCTTGTGAGTAGCCCAGGGCTCAAACCGAGATAATAGTTAACTGGGTAAGCAGGATAATTAAGTTGTGTAAAAACAGCTTGACTCTCTCTGTCTCTGTCTCTCTCCCTTTCTCTCTCTCTCTCTCTCTCTCTCTCTCTCTCTCTTTCTCTCTGTGTCTCTCTGTCTCATTCTCTCTGTGTGTGTCTCTCATTCTGTCTCTTTCTCATTCTAGGTGAGAGAGAGTGTGTCTGTCTGTCTGTCTCTCTCATTCTCTTTCTGTGTGTCTGTTTCTCTCATTCTCTGTCTTTCTCTCTCTCTGTCTCTGTCTCTCTCTCATTCCCCCCCTCTCAAGCAGGAACAAATATCAAAATAAAAATGTGTAATACTTAAATAAGCTTCAATTACTTTGTGATAATTAAACTAACTTTAATAATTTTGCTACAATTAAACAACCTTTAACGATTTTGTTATGATTAAATAAGCATTTATGATTTTGTTATAATTAAATAAGCTTTTTAAATTCTGCTATATTAAAGAGGTTACTTTTATATTAATAAAATGGAAATTCTCTGATCATTATTTTACAAATGTATGTGTCTTTAAAAAAAAATCATATTAGTGGTCCGCGAGATTTAAAAGTATGAATTTAGTGGTCCCTGAGGTCCAAAAGGTTGGCGACCACTGCTCTAACTGATCATAGGGATGAACTTATACCACAGAACCAGTTCCGTTTCCTTTCTATCGAGATATATTTACATGAAAATAAGTCATGTTATAGTGTGACTTGCCTGCGTGAGAAATGAAAGGAACAGAACCAAAAGGATCTTCTGGAGGATGGGTCAGTGGAGCAGAATGTGACTCCACTGGCTTATCTAAGGAAGCTCTCCTCTCCACGAGCCTGTCTGCAAAAATAGAAACAAAAACAAAAACAAAAACAAAAGTAAAACAAAAATGGCAACTTTTAACCCAATTAAAGATGTATTTAATAAAAAGTTCTTCTCATTCATGGATATAATGTCCAAAGTTTCTTCCTGCAACCCTTCTGAGATAAATTGCAGAAGTTGTACCAAACAGAAAGAAAAAAAGAAGACCTCAATTTTTAACCAAACATTTAGTTGGACTAGGGAACAAATTTAATTATTGCCTCCAAAAATTGTCCAGAATTTAATAAATATCCAAGCCAAGGAGACATCACAATTGTGCAGCAGTCAGAGAACATGCATGAATAAAAGGTAAAAAAAATCAAGAAATCAAAATAATAATCATTTCGTTTGAGTTTTTCCAGGATTACTTATTAGTCAGGTTCAAATATTTTAAAGGCTAGGTTCTGCATGAAAAGACGCTGTCATTATTTCATACCAATTCAGAATTCTGTAGTGTTTCATGTTTCAGTAATTTAAAAATAATATTAACCCTTTCATCATTGTAGTGCAGAACTATTCTGTTCTAGCAAAGCATAAAAAACACCTGTCAAAATTAAATAGAAAGCACATGCAAATTGCATGCTTACAGCAGCTGTTTAGCTATAGAAAAACTATGCAACATCGTATATGGAAGCTGCACTACATCAATTTCTTCAAATCTTTTTAAAAAATCTAGACAGTCTTAACAGTGCAGTACGGTTCTATTTCAATTAAGAAACTTTTTTGTATAAAGCTGCCAAGTATATTCCAATTTGCTTCCCAAAAGCTATTTTTGTGGCTTAATTCCAGCAGATGCAAACTGCCTCAGTCCATTCTCTCTCTGGCCATTTCTCAAAGTGCAAAAACCATTTTTCATAAGAGTCCAAATGTGAGAATGTTTCCCCTATGTAGATCTAGATTTGCATCATCGCTTCTATAAATCAAAGAGACCTGTTTCTTTCCGAAACTGAAAATTAACAAAGAATCCTTCTATGGGGTGGCAGTTTTGCCCATAGGCTACTTGCTAAAGTTTAAAAATCTTCATAGACATTTACTGACGCCTAACTTTTTAAACAATAAAGTGCTATCTACTTTTTTTCTTTTGTCAAGATCCTTTTATGAATGAGATTTCGCTGAAGAGTAAAAGTAGAATGTTTAGAATTAATTTAAAGCTTTCCATATAAAAGTCATTCAAGAAGACAGCTGTATCAGTTTTTGAAGCAACTTAAAAACAATATTGTTTTTCTTGGTAAATGTTTCCAGGAATCAAAGCCAGCTAGCCTGCACAAGAATCAAAGAAACTTTTTATACAACAAAAGAAGACACTTTTGACTGTCATTTATGCTCCAAACACAAGAATCAAACAAACTAAAAAATAAAATATTCACAGAATCAACACCATGTAGGGATATAGAAAGAAAAAAATGCAATTATAATTAAAACATACACTATAAAGAATAACATAAAATATTTAACTTTCAACTTCAATCACAGCGAATGAATACTCTTCATGCACAACTTTATTTCATTTTTTACCCAAGTCAAGTCAATGAATTATACTTAAGTGTCCTTTGGTGTTATTTCTCCTTTTCTAAAAAAAACTGGAAAAGAATTGGCATATTCTATTCAGTACAGAAAAGTTTCTCAGCTGCATACAGATTTTAAAAACAGTATAACTAAATCATATCTGCTAGAATGGATAATCAAAAAGTCCTACCAGATTGTTTATTCTGTGTTTTTAATTGAATCTACTATTAATTATACAGAAGTAAATTTAGAGACCTTAGCATTGCAACATCACAGAAAAAATACTAGTATTTTATCTTAGTAGATGTACTTAAGGTATGGGTAAAAAAATGAGTTCGGAAGACACAGAATTTTCATGATTGAAGAAAAATGTTATGATTACATATTTTAAGCCTGTAACTATGGGAAGCCTCAGACACCTATACTGGTCACAGTCCAAAATTTTCAATTAGCAATTCAGATCATTTGTTTATCAAAATGGAATAAATTGCATTCATTTTCTTCAGCCACTTAGATAATTAAATCTAAAGGGAAAAAGAACTTTGTAAGGAAAAAAATGGGTTTTCCCACACCAGTGACCCTGGTATTATAATTCACTATCAGTTATTTATTTTGGAGATTGCTGGAACTGTATAAAGTGCAACACGAATACTACAAAACTATTATGTCTATTTTAAATCCAATTCCTACTTCAGGTCAGGATTACAATACAGTTACTAGCAACACAACTTCCAATATTTATATACTGGCTGAAATGCAGTTTGGGGGAACAATCTTCATTGAACATAAATAGGCAAGGCTCAGAAAGTAATTCTAGATCTAACTGTGGTTTCAGAAGCAAAAACCCTTGTGAAATCTTTTCAGCTGTTATATATTTATTTACACATTTATCATAGATTTCTTCCAGAGTGATTAAACACATTATTAGTAATACTGAATTTTTATTGTGTGCTCTTTAGTAAGCAGCTCCAAAACAGATACCAAAATGTTATGTGTTTCCAATGCTATGAAAAATGACATTCCAGTACATAACAGAAAGCATTTGAAAAGAAGTGAAACATTTATTCAGAGAAGAGGAAAAGCATATGTTTTATGATGGCTCCTTCAAAGGGTAGCATTTTGAAAATTTACAAAGTCAATACATTCCAAATAAACTGCAAAACAGTGCAAAACGATGAAATATAAAACTATTGCCTTCAACTTAATACATAGGTTTTTAATAAATTACTAAATGTTTAAAGCTTTCTCTTTGACCAACTTGTACTTTTGCAAAACATTCAAATTTTCCCATCAAATCTACAAGAAAACGTTTGGAAAAAAGTTAACTATAAAACACAAAAGAAATTTAAAATCCTACTATGATTGATCCTCATATGGGTATTCTATCATATGAAGTTATCCAATATATCAGGTTGTTTAAGGAATAAAGTTTTACTCCTTGGGATTTTGTAATATAACTTTGGGAAAGATGAATATATATTATAACTGATTCATTTTTAATCAAACAATTGTTTGGTAAACCAAATAAAACTCAACATTCATTTAATAGTGGCATCTATCAAAGGTCCTATAACAGTTTCTCTGTAGCCTACCTGAATTTAGTTACATGTGTTAAATATACAGCAATACAGTAGATTTTATATTTTAACAATGTGTTAAAGAGATAATATAAGACATTGGCAATATGAATTAACCTTATTAATATTTACGGATTCAGTCTCAGAGTCAGCCCATGATGTTAATAATACGCCTATCAAAACTACAGTTCACAGGATGGTTGTCTCAATGACAACCAATGACATCCATTATTTTGGCCACATAACAAACGAAGCCCAGAATTAAGCTTCTTAGTTCACATGTGAAGGGAGAACATTAGTTGAAGATTGTATTAAATTCTGGGGTGCTATGTCTAAATTGAATGATGAGCCTTTCATGACAGTGACACTTTCAATTAAAACAGCAATCTGCATTATTAGTTTCATCATCTACATTCATTTAGGGTGTGATTTGCCTTTTTACCAAGTTTAGAATGGATTTATCCTTCACAGCATCCTGCATTTTTTCCACATTTCATCTCCATAAAACTGATTAATGTAAGTAACAGTAAGGGGAAGCAACTTCAAGTAAACACACTGGCTTTTTGACTTGAAGACATTTTATTCAAATATTGTTATTTAGAACAATAAAGCAGCCTTTAACATTAAGCTACTCAAAATACATTACAAACATTAACATAATGTACTGGGTCATTTTCCCTCTTTCAGGCACTTTCAAAAGGCATTTCAGACCCACAGAATCTCCTCTTCCGCTGTGCAAAAGAACAAAACTGCCAAGTGAAGCAATGCACAGTGCTGACTGGTATTCTGCAGGGTTATACAAGCTTTTTTTTGCATTTAACATTCAAGTAATTATTCAACATATGACCCTGACAATTTCTGTGGCTTTACAAAATGTTACATTATTTCTATTGCACACATTTTTTTTTTGTGACAGAAAGACAAGTCACACAGCAGGTCTAGTTTGCCCTCAAATGCTCAGAAAGAGTTCTCTCTACAATAGAGTGTGTGGCCCTTGAACAAAACAGTCTCCAGCACTGTTATTTGTACCTAAAGAGCTTTTATTTATTGTGAAGCGAAATAAGCCTTCAAGCGTCCCTTACTTGATCTCAGAAGGTCAAACTCCCTGTCCAACAGCTCCTCCTCTGTCAGGTTGGAGAAATTGTCTTCTCCAAATGGGTTCCACCCAGACATATCGGGGGGATTGCTGATGTTTTGTTTTGGATAGCTGGAAACAGACTCTGTATCAGAGGAAGATGATCTGTAGGAATTGATTGAGAAAATGACTTAAGGTACTCTTAAGATTATTTTAAACCTCATTAAATGTCATTAAACACAAGGCAGAACATGTAGAACATAATGTACACTGTAAAACACTACCCTTGTAATGAAGCATTGAAAAATATTTTATTTTAGAACAAAGTCAAGATACCCCATTCAAATGAAGCGATATCCTATAAATAGCATCAGGGGAAAATGCAACCATACCAGCACGCCTGCATAGTTTGTTTGTTTGTTTGTTTATTAAATGTGTACACAATCCATCTCACTATCAAGCAACTCTGGGTGACTTACAATGCCGTAAATAAGAGAATAAAACAATTAAAGGATTAAAACATGAAAACATCAAGCATTAAAGGTTAAAACATTAAAATTATTATTCAAACAGATAAAAAGAAGCAATACATGGATGGGTTGGAGGAGGGAGAGTGGGGAACTTGTGCTAATCTACTAGCCACCTCCAAAACAGAATGCCCTTGTGGGGGTTGCAAGCCAGGTGGCAAAAACAGGTTTTCAAGCTCTTTCAGAAGGCCAAGAGCAGAGTCACCAAATCTTTCTGGCTTTGCAGACCAGCGGGGGTGGATGGGTGGAGCATTCCAAGTGAGTGGTCAGCAAGTATATGCACAGTTCCATTTGCACAAGCGGTGTGCACACACATCCACCACTCACTCAAATGGAACATGCGTACATGCGTTCTTCCACTGCTCGTGAAATTCACCCATTGTTTCTGCAGCCTGGTTGCACACAGCCCACGGCCCACTAGTGAGCTGTGGCCCAGAGCTTGGAGGACCCCTGGCCAAGAGGATAAGGGTGGATGTCACCCGGAGGGACTTGATATTCCCAGAGACTAGGAGCTTCGCCAAAAAAAGCTCTTCTCCTGGACCCCGCCAGTCACAATTCCGTGGCCGATGGGATCCAGAGCCTGCCCCTTCTGTTGGATTGAGTGAGGTGGGCGAAACTCATTGGGGAGAGATGGTTCCTTAAATACAGTTACTAATAACATGAGCTGAGGGAGCTTGCCTGTTTGTAGAATAAGGAGCATCCAGCGCTGCACCAACATGAGCTGGAAAGGATTTAGAATGAGAGATTAAGGCTGGTGAAAACTCCTGAGGAGAGCTAAGAAATTCAGGAGAATGTTTCGGTGGTGGCAACTGATTCCCAAGGACCTGTTGCTGTAGAAGAGCTTGTTGGTACTGCTGCATCTCAAAGGAGAAGGAGAAGAATGTCAGAACTGCCAAACTCTACCTTGTGTAAGTCTTAAACAAATCATCCCAATCACACTTTGTACAGAAAATGAGCATCTTAGCTGAATTTACATATCAACACAAACATCTGGAATTTATACTGGGATTAAGCAACAAAACAAACAAGCAGTTAAAACAAGTTAAATGGAAGGAAAAGAAATCATTTCATTAATAGTTATGTAATTAGCATAATTAAATTATGCCATCTATCCATCTAACTCCCTGCTGTGATGAACATAAAATGATGCAGCAGGATATTCTTAGTGGGAAAATATGTTCACCAAAAACTTACAATATTGAACAAAATTATTGCAATCATGTTTAACATACTGCAGAATAGAAAATAGACTTTCTGGAAAACTAATTACTACTCTGTGGAATAATTAAGATAACTCTTGTGGGCTTGTAACTAAGATAATTATTATGATATAATTAAGTTAATTACTATATTGTTGGAAACTAAGTTAATATCTGTTATGAACCCTTGCCTCCATCACATCTAATATTCTGTTCCAACAATAAGTAAGCAGACCCCCTTGCACCCTCCTCAAAATATTAATAAAGCAAAAACCTTGCGGTTGTTTTTTTTTAACAAATACAGTGTAATGACACTGTCTTCAATACTGCAGTTAATGTATTGCAATCATTACTAATGGTCACTGATAGTATTATTCTCCTCTGAAGAAAAAGAGCCAAAATAAAAATCTGAGTACTACAGTAGTCCTCAACAGGCCCCTCCCCAAAAGCTACTTACAGTTCAATTTCAAACTTACAACTTCCTTATACACCCATTGAGATCATATGTTTGCATTTTAGGGCACTTGGCAACTGGTCCGCCTTTACGGATGTTTGCAGCATCATGTGACTGTTTCTGATGGTTTTTGCCTGTTTCCAGTGTTTACATCTGATTTCCAGCAAAAAACGTCCATTGGGTTCACTTAACGACCAGTGCAAAAATACCAAAACAAATCCAGTCACATGACTCACAAGTGCAACGACTTTAGACCGTAATTCTGGACATGGACAGGATCCTTGGGCGACTTAAGGCAACCACATGTTTATTGGACCCGTGCCCCTCCTGGTTGGTACTG
>JANHFO010002624.1:150831-165613 GCA_032468095.1 Pareas carinatus
TCAGCTGGGTCCAGAGAGGGCTTCTTGAGGAGAGGTCTAACCACCGCTTCCTTTAGGGAGGGTGGCAAGAACCCCTCGTTCAATGAAGCCCCCACAACAGCCTGGAGCCAGCCTCGTGTCACTTCCTGGGAGGCCAGCAGCAACCAGGAGGGACACGGGTTCAGTAAACATGTGGTCGGGTTCAACCGCCCCAGGATCCTGTCCAGGTCCGTTGTAAGAGTCCTGCCCCCACGGCTACATCGCTAGCATCCACCTGAAGAATAAATGGGGGGTTAGAGTCTGGCTGCACTAAATGAGCTGTTCTAAGTCGAGACTACCTGCAGTTGCATCAGAGAGACAAATTACGAGTGCTGTTTCTGCAGAGTCCTCAGAGCTGCATAGCAGTCTCCCTTCAATGTTACTTGATCTCATCACAGATCTGTTTTTAAAGTTCTAGATAATTTTAACTTCTTCTCTTTGGGATTCAAAGTGGCTTGGGAATTCATAGCCTCTACGATAGGCAAAGTCCAAGATCATCCCTGCTTCAACCCACATAGTTGGCTACACATTAGACCCAGCCGGTTCAGTACAGATGGGATGTAATCTCATAGCATCCATTTCACAGAGCTGAACAAATTCAGACTAGACTAGATAACTCTTGAGCAGCCTCTCCTCATGCACCAATCCGGATGTGCTCGTGCAATCTGAAGAGCTCTGTGTCTGACATACATGATCTAGAACTACAACAGTATAGATTCAGGTCAAGATGGAGGAAGCATAGCCACACTCCTTTTATTGGACCTTTTGGTGATCTTTGACATTGTTAGCTACGCTATCCTTCAGGGTCACCTATGAGGACTGGAAGTAGTGCACAATAACAACAGTGTTCCTGAGTGGTCAGGTTCTGTCCATCAATAGCTGTAGAGGAGATGAGGGGGTGTCAATTCATTATGGGGGATTCCAGGGTTCAGCTTTCCCTTCATTCCGTTTAAAATCTGCATGAAGCCAATTGGGAATGGGAAATGCAGTGGAAGTCCTGAAGAATTTATAATGCAGAGAAATCATCTTGGATTCAACCCAAGCAAGAACAATTCAGCAGCTGGCTGACCATGATCTTGTATCAATTCTGACTATAATAGAACTGTGATCCATATGGAGAACAGGATCATAACCATGGAGCTTTCCTGGACGCACAGCTCTGCCAGGGGAAATTGTGTTTAGGAAGGAGCATCTGTTGCTACAGAATAAAAGTTCTGCATAATGAAGTTTAATAGTATGCCCAAAAAAAGTGCACTGAATTATTAATAAAATTATTGCACTCACCTAGCTTTTATTTGGCTTTTCTTAGCAGCAGCCTCACTAGCTGTCAAGGGCTCAGGAAGAGTTGAAGGGAGAGGAGAATTCTTGGGAAAACAAAGGAACATATGTCATTAATAGCTTTTTAAAAAAATAAAGAGAGTAATAAAAATGTTTTATATCACACCAACTTGAACATCATCCTATTACATACCAACAATAAAAAACCATATACAGTATAATCCATTCATATAGACACACACATTCACACACAACTATGTATTTCATTCAATCATACAAACTTGTGAAGTCCAGGTTTTATAAAAATACAACCTTAGGGGGACAAAAAAGAAACTATACAAGCTTGGGAGCAAAGGTTGTTCACTAATCATGGAATTCTCACTGAAGGTTGGAATATGGAACAAAACTAAAATAGAACGGAAGAGGATAAAATTGGTGATATCGCAAACAAAAACACTCTTCTCATTTCAACATTCACATCCACTCATGTTCAGAAATCCGAGGTATCTGAGAGACATAAAATGGTAAATTTCAGAGTATTGGCCCAAATATAGATGTGGTGAATACTGTTTCTAATAGACTGAAAAGCCCTTATGCTACACCAGCTTCTGAGAAATATAGATGTAAATGATAAGCACGTGTTAGATACCAGTGATCTTATGATAGTTGTGATAATTTAAATTAGTATAATTAAGTTGGTTCCCTGTGTTTTCAATGGATATCCAACTACAATGAAATCCGGATCTAACTTTCAAGCCATGATACAGAGAACCTCAATAAAAGCAGCCTACACAGTTTTGAAATTTTCCTGTCAGTTGATGAGGAAGCAATATTTCGGGATGAGCCTGCAGTTATTCACACAATTCTCTAGACTGAAGCTACAGGCAGTCCTCACTTAATGACCATTTGTTAAGTTAAGGTCCTGCTGAATGAATGGTACTTACACTGGTCCCTAATGCTGCAGTTGTTGCATTACCTCCAAGGTCATGCAATCAAAATTCGGGTGTTTGGTAACCTGTCTGGACGTATAATCATAAAGGAGTTTAACCTCTCCTTCCCACCCCCCAATTCGCCTATCTCCCCTACCCTCTCTGCCCTTTTGACTACTCTAAACAGTAGAACTCCTTGACAGTCACAATGCTGAGGTTAAAGAGAGGCCCAGGGCCTTCAGCAGTCTCAGTTGTTCGCCACCAACCCCCAATCTCTACTTCAGCACTGCCACCACAGCTTCCACCAAGGAGCAGCCCCTGCTGTGGCCGGCCAACACAGTGCACATCCCCAGCCACCCCCGCTGACCTGCACTTCAGTTTTTACTAAGCCTAGCTGACCTTCTCCAGCTTTCTTCCACTGTTGCTGTCTGTGTCAAACTTTCTTCCCAAAGCTGCTTGGGCTGTTCTCCAAATAACACGCACCATTCGCAATGTTTTGAAAAACCTTCAGCAAACGTTTGAAGCTTTCCGAGGGATTGTGAGAAGGCCACGCCCACTCTTCCCCAAATGGCACGTGCCATTCTCATGCCTTGGAAAGCCTTCAGAAACCTTCCGTGTCCTTATAAACCATTGTAAGAACAGCACGGGCGATTTGGAGAGTGGTGGGTGCAGCCTCCTTGCAAGGTTTCAGAAGACCTCAGAAACCTTCTGAAGTTTCACAAGACCAGCACGCAACTATTTGAAGAATGGTGCCAGCAGATTTGGGAAGAAGTCTTGGTTTGGCCACCAGCTGCCTCGCCTAAGGAGAGGCCAGATACACCTCATCGAGAGTGGAAAGAAGACAGCAGAGGTCACCTGAGGACAGCAGGTCTTGCAGAGTGCAGGGCAGTGGAGGTGACTTTATGACGGTGGCTTTATGATCACATTGCTCAGTAATGGAAATTCCAGTCCCAATTACCGTTGGAATTCAAGGACCACCTATATAGTAGCATTCTGCATCTTTATCTTTGTGTTCTAAGAATCAAGGTCGGGTGAATAGCTCTTAACTTGGCCAATTATTTAATGACACTGCATATTTGCTAAGATCAATATAAGCATACATTATCTTATTCAGGAACTTTTAAAAATGAACTCTTCTCTTGTCAATAACCAAAGATATATGCATTTCCTAAATTTGTTAAAAGGTTTTTTAATAGAGAAAGATGAATATCTTTTAAAGTAAACCAATTGCCACTCCTACTTATTATTCTGTAAAAGATTTACTGTGTCAGAACAGACTCAAATACAAATGAAAGATGTACTTACATTCATGTTTAAAATTGGACAGTCCTTTTTGGCAAGTCTAAAGGCAAAATGAGATACTTGAAAGATATCAGGTCTTCGCTCTTGATCTGGTTCAAGCATGTATCCTGTTGATAACAGCAAATTAAATTCTTAACTAAAAAGTGAGAAGTCATTAAGGCAACCAAGTTTATTAAAAGTGAATAAATTGATTTTATAGTTACCTCTATGTTCTGATTACATTATTTTCTACAGATTAAGACATAACACAGTCAGGAATGGGTGACAGAGAATAGGGTAACTGGATTGATTCCTCTTAATTGTTATTACATCATTTTATGGAACATTCTTACATCCATCCATAGGTCCCACTGTGTACCAGTTTCATCTAGCAACAAAGCTACAGATCCTTTTTCACTTTTTAAATTAGATTTGGCTAATTTCACGCCTTCATAATTTAACAGCTAAATTATTCTAAATTGTTTCAAAGAAATTTATCTTAATCATCATTTTGCAAATTATCTTTAAATTATCTTTCAGGCCTAATTTATGGTACCAATTTCAACCTTCCATACCATTAAATTACTAGGCCTACTAGTAACTCTTAAATGCCATATCTCCTATTGTATAATTATCAGGCAAATAAAACTTCACATCAATTCTATCTGGAAAATCATCATAATGTATATTGGATGATTGCATGATAAAGAAGCAACTTTCCCTGAGATTCTTTACTTCTTAACCCTATTATTTTTTAGATTCTGAAAGACTCTCATCTATACTGACCAGGATTAAGCTACAGACAATAACTTTTTTTTAGCAATATTCCATGTATAAAGACTCCAGTAGTTGAATATTTTTTGGTTTGAAAGCAAAAGTGAGCCTACACAAAAATGAAATACCATTTTTCATGTTTTTGTATCTTTTCAGTTTATAAATTAATGGCATTCTTTTAAAAGAAAAGTGGCTTGAGAACTTTCTAAACTTATTTTATGGGTGGCAATCAATCAGACAAAAGATGACATTAACTATGCTGTTGTTCAGAATTTGCATTGCTGTCATATGTCAAAATAAATGTAGAGAACCAAAAGAACACTGCTATTTCAACATAGCTAAAATTACAAATCTGTAATTTCATTTCTGTTTATACGAGGGCAATTCGGAAAAAAACTCCATTTAATTATCGATAACAGACACTTGCAGATAAAGGATTTTTATTATACACATTAGAAAGCTGAAACATTACATTACTTTTTGACATAATCACCATTCAAATTGAGGCACTTGTCATAACATCTTACAAGGTTTGAAATTCTTGCTGCAAAGAAATCTCCCTCCTGGGAATGAAGCCAGAAGAGGTGGGAGTCGCTCTGTGCCAAATCAGGGTTATAGGGAGAGAATAATCAAAAAATATCTCAAAGGAACTGCTCCAAAAGTTCTTGGGTGCATCTTACAGTGTGCGAGCGAGCATTATCATGAACCAACACCACATCGAAAGTCAGCATGCCTTGATACTTGAACGAAGATTTCTTTGCAGAAGGGATTTCAAACCTTGTAAGACATTGTGAAAAGTGCCTCAATTTGAATGGCAATTATGTCAAAAAGTCACGTAACATTGTAGTTTTCTAATATGAACAATAAAAGTTCTGTATCTGCGAGTGTCTGTGATTGATAACAAAATAGAGATTTTTTTTCTGAATTGCCCTCATATTCGCAACAACTTTTCCTAGAAAGGGACAGGGAAAGATTAAAGAAGGTATTGATAGGAATCAGAAGTCTGATTATACACAAATAGCCATTGAAATCTAAGAATAAGAACTTAGAATGCTCATGCAAGGATGTGAATCGGGGAGGGGGGGATTTAAGCAGGAAGTTGTGAAACAGAATCTGTTGATCTGAATAAGTATCCTGAATATAAATAAAAACACATACGTTTAGCACCCCCTCCACAAAAATGCTAAGAAAGGAAATGGGATACTTTTCCTATTCTCTTTTCCAGAACTAGTAGCTTCACTACTATGCACAAATAACAATTCATTCCCCTACACATAATTTTTATATATTTATTTAAAAAAGAATATCTATTAGACTACGACCAAATGAAGTTATCTGCTTCTGAAATATACACTCCTGAGTCATTATGTTTTGTTTTATATTTGAAAAAATGCTAATATATAGTTATAAAATAACAACAGTGTTCTTTTATATGGAAAACATTGAGTTTCCTCCCCAGGATTATATTTTATATTATACCTGAATTGCATCCTGAAATATCGGATTTTTTAAAAATATCAGTTTGTCATAAAGACAATGTAGAGTAGTTACCGTATTTTTCTCACCATAAGGCGCACCGGACCATAAGACGCAGGGCGCCCAGAGGCATTCCGCTGGGCGGTCCAAGGTCCTGAGACTGGCCTGGAGGCCAAACTGGAGCGTTCCCAGCACCCCATGGGTGCGCGGAAATTGCTCTGCAGGATGCTCCAATTTGGCCTCCAGGCCGATCCTTCGGCTTTGGAGCATCCTGCGGAGCGATTTCTGCGCACCCGCGAGGTGCCGGAAACGCTCCAGTTCAGGCTGATCCTTCGGCTTCAGTGCGTCCTGCGGAGCGATTTCCGTGCAACTTCAATGTGCCGGGAACGCTCCAGTTCAGCCTGCAGGTCGATCCTTTGGCTTTGGAGCGTCCCGCGAAGCGATTTCCAGGTACACAGAAATTGCTCCACGGGACGCTCCAAAGCTGAAGGATCGGCCTGCAGGCCGAACTGGTGCGTTCCCGGCACCCCACGGAGTGATCTCCCATGTTTTTTGGGAGTATTCGCTCCATAAGACGCAAACACTATCCCCCCCTTTTTTGGGGGGGAAGTACATCTTATTGTGCGAAAAATACAGTAATTATAAAGACAGGGAAAGAGCAAGTTTTGATTTTTTTAAAAAAAAACTACTGTGTATCAATTATAATCAAAGAAAAGATAATGTATTTTTGTGGGGAGGAAAAACCCTCCTAAATTGTACATAAAACTCATTTTCCAAAATATTATTCTAATTCATAAATAATATTATATTTACTCCAATATTTTTTTATTACAAGCCTAAAGATACATTATTTCTTTGGCTACATTGGAAATAAGTCTATGTAAGGAAATATGCAATTAGTAAGTTAATCAGTTTTGGCTATGGCTACATGTGAGAATCTAACTTCACACAGGAAGTTTAGTTGGTAAAGTGTACCAGTTACTTACTAATCAAACAATGCATACTGTGTGAATAACGCGAATTGTCTGGGATGGTAAAGCTTCCATCACAAATAGCAACTTGACTCTCACCAAAGGGAAGTGTGAAAAAACAAAGTTTATACAGTAAGCAGCCAAGGGCCTGTTTAAAAAAGCACATTGTTATCAGTTTCGCTGTATATACAACATAGTAGTAACTGAACTATAAAAAGAGCAGCAGACTATATTTTAAAAGTTGCAATAAGTTTTGTTACCACAATTTCATATTGTTTGAACAATTGCTAGATATAATAATAAAACCGTTAAAACATTGTGCTACTTAGATCATTTAGTATTACTTAGCAGCAACATTCCTAAACTATATTTCTGTCAAATTTACACTGTTCATTAAAAATACTTTTCTTGATTGTTTTTTTTTTTGCTGTTTGTGGCATTATGAAAATTTGTTCTAATGATCATTTTTTTCACCTCCACAATTGCAAAATACAGGCTTCCTAGTAAAAGTGCTTTTGTGGTAAATATTCCAAATGTCAAGGATTAAATTCAATCAATTGATTCCATAAATTTAGTCACTAGAACGAGAAAAAAGCCAAATAAATGTGATTCTTTTAAAATTATGCATTATACTGAATTTGGCAGATTAAAAAGTCACCTATTTCATTTCTATAAATTGTATAGATATGAGTTGGATTCAGACACTTATATTTGCTGAAATTAAGAAAGATCACAATAAAAGTCTGGCAACTTCTGGATTCCTACGATATATTGATTTGGTCAGCATCTTTTTTATTAAATCTTACAAAACAGTTTATCTTACCCAGATATCTGCCTTGGTTGTAATTGTTTTCCCTCCATAAAGATTGATCATTTCAGGAGCTCTATATGACAATGTGGTATACCTTAAGGCAAATAATTTAGAATAAAAGTTAATCAAACACACATGTGACTACTGTAACCTGTTTAACTACTGTGACCTATTTAATCCAAACTATACAGATTGCATTGATAAAAATATTTTGAAATAGGGTATTATTTTATTTTTTTAAAAAAAAATTATGGTGCTCTTCAATACCATATTTTTCTCAGGGCGTCTTATGACAGTAATATTATATTATTTTTTAATACCTACTACGAAACTAGGAAACCTCAGAATGCAAGAAAAAAACCACATTAAAATACCAAATGACAAAACTCTAACTTTCTGTTAAAATAAGGATTTTTTTATCAGATCAATGCTGGAATGGCAGAGTAACTTTCCATAATTCTAATTTCAGATATCCATGGTTGATAATGAAACCAGATCTGATTGTTGCACATAAAATGCCTGGATTACTGATGGTTTTGACCTTCCTTTTTGCTATTTAGGGATGTACACAATAGCAAAGAGAAAAGACACTCCAAATCAACAGCAGAAGGAAAAGGATGGCAAAGGTGAGCTGAGGGCAGCAGGAGTAGGCATCGAATCACAGAATCTACAGATGGGGGAGAGAGGCAGATTGGGGGGGGGAGTTGAAGTACATGCTGGATGGAGAGGGACGGCATATAAATATGAAATAATAATAATAATAATTGTAAATGTAGATAGGCAGCCAAGCAAAGGAATTTTGATCATGTGACAGGGAGCGGAGTGCTGCAGTAGTTGTAACTTTGAAAAAACATAACTATTTGTTTATCACCACTATAACTTTAGAATGATCATTAAATGATTGGTCATTTAAGGAGGACTACCTATAACAGATTTCTGAACGTAGACACTCATCCATTTAAAGAACTGAGCCTTTGGACTTATTATTTCTTGTTTTAAAATTTTGCGATATTAAAGCAGGCACATTTTAAAAATGCATTTTGTTATTGTTAGGATGCAGAAAACTATTGCCTTAAGATATGCAACTTACTTTTTAATTTCTTCTTCAACTCCACTGACTCCATCTTTCTGAGGATTGAGGAATTTATTAGTGGCACTGCCAAAGTCACAGAGGACATAGTTCCCATGGTCATTCAATAAAAGGTTTTCAACCTAAAAGAAAACAAACACTGATTTACAACATATACACACAAACTCCAAATATAGTCCTAATAATTTTCAAGCACTTTCACTCAGTTGTTTTAAATTAGGATAAAGAACTAAATGTTACTATAATTTTAATTCCCCCCCAAGTAAAGATTTATATACACTGTCACCGTATTATGTATTGGGCTGCACAGTGGCTCAGTGGTTAAGACGCTGAGCTTGTCAGCTGAAAAGCCAGCAGCCCAGGTTCGAGAAAAGAGTGCCACTTGATGGGGTGAGCTCCTGTCCTTACCCCCAGCTTATGCCAATGTAGCAGTTCGAAAGCATGCAAATGTGAGCAGATAAATAGGTATCACTTCAGTGGAAAGGTAACAGAACTCCGTGATGTCATGCTAGCCACATGACCATGAAAATGTCTTCAGACAGTGCTGTTTCAATGGCCTTGAAACAGAGATGACCACCGCCCTCTATAGTTGGCAACAAGTAGTGGGGTAAAATCTGCAGGGACTCCTTGACTGTATTATGACATGCATTGCATTTCGCACCTCAAGAGTAAAAATTCCATATAATAGAGTTAACAAGCTGCTTGCAATAAACTTACTGCAGATTCTGCCCCCAAAAGAAATGAAGAGGACTGGATGGATCAGGAGGCAGCTCTTTTCAGTAGAAGCCCCTACATTGCAGAATATGCTGCTTCTGGAAAAATGACTACCTTCTACCCTACTCTCACTGAGAATGCTATTCTTTTTCAGCACTTCTTCAGAACCTTCAATGATTCGGCTGTTCACTGGGTATCATTATTATTTTGATTGATTTGATTTATTTAAATTATTGTACCGTTTAACTACTAAAATGCATGCTATCCACAGTCAAACAGATTTGGGCAGTTTACATACAGTGAATTTTGGAAATAAATTGAGGGAGATACAATGGTAGATCCAAACTTAAAATAACTAGAAATTTCCTGACTATAAGAACTATTAACCAGTGGAACAGCCTGTCTTCTGAAGTCATGGATGATTCATTATTGAAAGTTTCCAAGCAATGTTGTGAAGTATGAAAGTATAAGGATTCCTGCCATGGGCAGAAAGGACTGGATTAGAGGACCTCCAAGGTCCATTCCAAACTGTATTTGTTCTATGAAATAAAATAAATATAGAATAGCAATTTCCACAAACCACAGCCGGCCTGTGACTGGGCTTTAGAAAGGACAAGTTGGTTTACTTCTGTTATTTATTAATCAGTTCTGAATGCAGATTAATATCTCTATCCCTACATAAAAGCTCTTAACTATCCACCTCTTTACTAAAAATATTACTGTACTAAAGATAGTACATTTATACTTCTTTTCAAAGATAGTGCAACCAATGCTATTATCTAAGTTTAGCTGCCCAAACAATGTGTGCTATATTTGCACATTTTAAATGCACTGATATTTACTCAAGAATATGCAAGAGAATTAAAACCAGAGTATAAGACAAAAAAAATAAAATTACAGCAAGTCACAATAACTTAGGCTTTTGTTTTCAAAAGGTCTCAAACTCAAAAACTGCAGAAGAGCCAGCTAAACCAAAGCAAATCAGTAGAAATGTTGAGATTAAAGGCTATGTTATTGATTATCTGCAGAGAATAGAAGTACATGTGTACATCTGTTTATGTTCTTTAATCCTTGTTGACTGTGGAACTTTTCAAGTAACTCTGAAGCTGTTTACAAGATTGCTATATAGAATTTGAGTAGATTCCATAGTGTTGTTCTAGCTTAAGGAAAACTAAATAATGAGTTTAAGTTACAAGGAAGCATTTTTACATGTATGGTTCGCCATCTGATAGGGTTTGGGTTTACTATAACTAATTACTTACGGGATAAGATTTTATTGATTGTCTTTTAGATGTCAGCAACTTTAATCTCAACCCTGATTTTTTTTCTTCAGTGGCTTTATAGATTGGAAGCCAAATTGATAATGAATTGAGTATGAATCTGTTTGTGGGGTTACTGTTAAATGGAAGTATTCAGAGAAATTGCTGGCTTTTGAAATAGTTATGGTTATATTTTAAGCTATAGTTATATTTTAGCTGTACTTACATTTTAAGCATGTCAGGTTCTGGGAATTTGGAGTAATTTATCCTTAGAATGCCGATAATAATTTTGGTTTTCAACTGAGGGAAAGATGGTATTGAAGGATTGTCTTATTAAGTAATGGAGTAAACTAAAGGCAATAAAGTAAAACCATATGTTGACAAGAAACTGGATAATTTCTGGTCTAGGAGATTGATGCTTATTGTGTTTGAGTTCAGATAGTTCTCTCTTTGAAGAAACAGGAATACTTTTTTCCAATTTGTGTCTCTAGAGAATTTTTCAATATTTCTTAGAGCCATAAATGATTTTGGCAACATAGAACATTTTTAGCAGCCTTGATTTTTCATGAACAGGACTCTCTTAATCACAGAGGAATCCATTTTTTAATAATATCAATGTTACTTCACCTTAACACAGGAATTGACAATCTACAGTCTTCAGATACTTGGTATAGAGAAGGCATAATTCCTAATCTGATAACAAGTTGAGCATATTCTTGGAATCACAGCAAAACTAATGTAGTTCAAGCCAAAGATAATGAATAAATAAATAAAACTGTAAAATGATTCATTCATAGACAGGAATAGCATGAATTACAGTCATAATTTTTCTCACCTTCAAATCTCTATGAACAATGGGAGTTTTGCATTGGTGCAGCCTAGCAACAGCTTCACAGGCATCACAAAAAATTCTTAACACTTCTGATTCAGTAAAGCCCGTTTGTAATCTCTGGTTCATCTGATTCACAATTTGCCCCGCTACAAAGAAGGATAAAAATAATACTTTAAAGAGGGTATTAGCAGATTGGAGGCAATTTTGTAAGATTAGAAACATTAAATATTCAAAACCCTAAAATATTTAAAAGAACGTTGCTTTTCAAAGTAAGAGTTTAGATTTCATGTATTATTTATTAGAGATAAATGCTAAGAATACAGTTAACGTAGGCATTTCACAATAACAAACTGAATCAAAACATTTTTATTTAATTTTAAATGGCAATTTACAGTCAAATTAGCCTGATAAAAATCCCAATTTATGCATAATGAACTGCAGTCCAAGCAGAAAAAATATTAACTGCGCAACATTGGAGAATCTATCTTCTGCAGATCAACCTGAAACATTGATTCCATATGAAATGTGATCTGAATATTTCATATAGCCCTAACATATGAATGATCACTGTCATTTTTGTATCGTTTTTGCTTTCTAACAAGAAGCAGCAAAATGGACGAACATTAATGAGTTATGGTTGCCTCTATTTCATCCTGTGATATCTATATCCAAAGCTGCTGTAATTTTGCCCAAAACACTGCAGGCTAGCCAACCATTTTTGTATTAAAATGACGAAAAATGTACTTACCTCGGCAATATTCCATTAAGATAAGGACCTCCCACACATTATCACTAACAGAGTTGACAGCACAATCCAAATACCCTACAATGTTCTTGTGCCCAGACAGTTCTTTCTGTAAAAAGGAAAACATTCTTAACTATAAAAAAAAGAGTAAGCTAACTTTTAAGATCAAAAACAAACTATTACAAACTATCAATCAATGCAAACTATTAATCAGTTAATTATCTGACAATGTATTGGACATTTTATAAGCATCTATTTCTTGTTATGACCTTGAACACAATCTCACCAATGTGACATCTAAAATTAAGCTAATAGTTCTCTCCTAAATAAATCTATCAAGCTGTCTCTGTGTTTTCTAGTGACTTAGATTCATCAAATTATTTAAAGCTTATCCACAATGATATAACAATTCAACTTGAATTTGAGTTTTTATAGAGAAAGCCATGTTAAAAGGTGATCAAGTTTCATAAATATTGAAGCTTTTATACAAATTAAACTGTACTTTCTATATTTTTTCTGAAATGATCTAAAATTAGGAATACACAGCATTTCAAAACAGACTCCAAAAGTTGTTTTAAAGTACATTCAAGAAATGAGCACTTATCTCCAACTCTATAAATGCATATGTGTCAACCCTTTTAAACAAAATTAACTGTGGAAATGAACTGTGGAATGCTACAACCCACAGATAAGCTATTTTTACAATACATTTCCACAATTTAACCACAGTGATTTCCTATCAAAGAACTACATTTAAACACAACGAAAAGAAATGCAAACATTAGATCCACAAACTAATGCATGCTTTCTAAACTACATATACCCACTCACATTTATGTACAAGATGAAACTTATGCTAACTTACCATTATTGTTATTTCCCTTTTGCAGATATTGAGGTCAGGCACATTATTTACATACATTCTTTTCAATGCACATCGAACTCCACCATGAGTGCGCACTAGAAGTACCGTGGAAAAGCCACCTACAAGAACAACGGTGCTATGAATAAATTCATCTTTTTAATTTCACAAACTAATATTTATTTCTTTAAAAAAAATTCAAATAATTATTATTTTGAATGCCTCCATTTAATAGAAGTATGTGAAAATCTGCTAGGAAATATGCAGTAAGGGACCAATGCTTGTTATTTTCACATTTCAGAAATTCATTTAAAAGGAGGAATCAGGTTCAAGCAATCTATTGAATCCAAACCTGGAATGTCAATATATCAAAATAATCAGAAAAGAAGGGAATTTTATTCAAAAAGCAACTATTACTGTAAACTCTGCAATTTCATAGAAACTTCAGCAAGCATCCTATGAAAAGTCAGAACTTTGCTTCACAGAATGGTTTATACAGGGGCAAACATAAATTCTTGAAAACAATTCCTGGAAGTTTCAAATTTTTGTTTCACATTATAGCTTTTGTACAATTTTGAATATTTATCTAGTTCAGTATTGCCTTGTAAACCGCCTTTTAAATACTTCATCTAGTTTTCTTGCCATCAAAACCGAATTCTTTCTGAATATATCTTTTTCTTAATTGTAAACTACGCAGTCACTTAGATGAGATGGGCTGTGTAGAAATGTGATGGATGGATGGATGCACGGATAGATGCATGGAGTTCCCAAGGTACCACATCACTTATAAGATGTGCAAATCTTATGGACACAGGTAGCCCTCAACAGGACCATTTATTCATTGACTGCATGAAGTTACAGTGATTCTAAACAAAGGGATTTAGAACTGTGTCAAAATTACAGCCACTGCAGTGTCCCCACTATCACATGATCATAACTGGGCACTTTGCAGCCCACCTACACTTACAATTGCAGGGGTGCTGCCACTCTCCCCTCATCTCCATATTCAGTCCCCATCTATGCCTTTTGGCTCCTTGCATTCCATGCTCTGACATCCTATCTGGCTTTTATTGTCTTCTTGCTCCCATTATTGACCAAGCATGCATGCACGGTCTGGTCCTTTGCAAGGCAGCTGTTGGCTACATGAAGCTTTCTTCCCAAGGTTTCACAGGAGGGTTCCTTGCAAGGCCTGGGGAAGATGGCCTCCCATGTTTTCCTCACAAAAGGGCATGCTTTGTCAGGGGCAGGAGGAAGAAAACAACAAAGATCATACAGGGTACTGGAGCACATGGTGGCAGGGGCCTCAAATTGCAGGGTGATAGCGATTGCAGTTGGACTGGGCTGGCTGTGAACAACCATACCTAATACATCTGCCTCCTATCTTCCCCACAATAACAACCCTGTTAGGTGGGTTGGACTGAGAGGCAGTGACCGGTCCAAAGTCATCCAGCCGGCTTTCATGATTAAGGAAAGCCAAGACGTACACTGTACACCAAAACCGGCTGTCATTTTGTGGAATGTGTGAGAATGCAGATTATATTAACACTAACACATACGCCAAAACATCTAATTATGGTGTTTATCTTCAAAAGAACTTTTGCAATAAACAGTAGCAATTCTAAGAACTGTCTCTGTAGAAAAAGAGCAATCCAGCAGCACAGTGGAATTGAATAAGTCTAGGTTCTATGTTACCCCACAGCTTTTCATTTTGAACAATCAATGCAGCGTATTTTTAAAAAAAC
>JANHFO010002626.1:14675-27742 GCA_032468095.1 Pareas carinatus
CTATCTATCTATCTATCTATCTATCTATCTATCTATCTATCTATCTATCTATCTATCTATCTACACACACACACACTCACACACTCACACACAAACATGTGTGTGTGTTAATGACAGCAAGAATTGTCTTTGCACAAAATTGGAGAAAAAGATTTTAAAGATCTTAAAGTTGCCATGTTTACAGCTGATCTAGAGATGAGAAAATGGCACCTCTTCCCTTGTATCAGAGGGATCTTTTCTTTTCCTTTCCATCCAGTTTCAAGTTGTTTTGAATCGATTTAAAATCAGGAAGACCATATTTTTCACACCAGTTTCTCAAAACTGTCTTCAATGGATAGCAACACAGGTCCTTCTTTCATCAAGCCAATAAATCACATCCTTAGCTTTGAACCATCAAGGAGTTAGAAGTCAAGTAAGGCATACAAGTTAGTACCATGTTTTCCCCAAAATAAGACACTGTCTTATATTAATTTTTGCTCCCAAAGATGCACTTGGTCTTATTTTCAGAGGATGTCTTATTTTTCCACCAAGAACTTCCTGTCTGCTCCAGATGCACTGGAGGGGAGGCCTTATTATTGGGGAGGCCTTATTTTCAGGGAATGCCTTATATTTCAGTGAGAGGCAAAACTGTAAGTAGGTCTTATATTTGGAGGATGTCTTATTTTCGGGGAAACAGGGTATGTAAGATGCTACCATTTTCTAAAGAGAAAGAAATCCAGGTGTCTTAACAGATGCTCATAAGAGAATCCTCATTTTACTGCTGCTTTACAGTGGTAATAGAGACAAACCCGTGGAAGCATCCCAGTGTATTTGGCATGTTCTCCCCAAACCTAGGCTGTCCTAGGCTTTACAAGTTTATTGAGTTTATTAAAGAAGCAGCTCATTGGAAATTCAGCAGTGTTGAAAGAAAAGATTCTTTTTCAACAGGAGAATCATAGCCATCAGCCAGGTAAATTCTAGCATTTAAAAACCATCCCCGTCTGCTGTGAATTTCCTTCCAAGCCGGTGATTTTTCATGCCTCCTCCAAAGCTGTCACATCTATCTAAGATGCTAAACATTTCAAACTCAGTATTCTGGTTACAGCCGCGATCAGCAAGCAGGGGATATGGTAGTGGTACGGGTTGCCATAGCAACCAGTGTTGCCAAACAACAGGATTTTTTTGGGGGGGGGAGATTGCTCTATTTTAACTTTGCAGCAGCTGGGAGATAGCACCCAACAATGAAGAAGACATGTGTTTTGCTAAGGTCTTTCATGGTGCTTTTTGTATTCATGGACTACCTTCAACTTCCAATATTGCAATAATCCTTCTGGGTCAGGGTCTCAAGAGGCTGAGACAGATGCTTATGTATTCAGTCTGCGCAGCTCTTCCATCGACGACTGGTATAACTCACTCTCCCAGTTCATTGGTTCTTTAAATATATCTTTACTTGAAATTTGTGAACAGAAGATAACCCCCCCCAAAAAAAAACCCATTGAAGAAAAAAAAACAAGAAGTAAAAAAGCAAAAAACAAAAGCAAGTTGAAAATGCAAAAAAAAAATTAAAAAAAAATATCAAGAAGCTTCTGATTTTCTTTGCAGCAAATCCAAGGATGATTACAAAAATAGATAGATCCCCTGGTATAAGCCATCAAAGAGAGGGAGAGCCGGTGACTTAGTGGCTAAGACATTAGCCTAACATGTCATCCATCCCTGGTTCAAATCCCGTCAGAGGATATGCCCCACTGATGAAAGCTAATAAGCTAGAAATGGCCATCCAAGACTCCCTTTCTTTCTTTGCCAGCTTGTAAAAATTCTTGCTGTAATAAAGAACCTTTTTTCCATTATCGAACTTTTTTCTTTAATCGTTAATCTCGCAAGTCATCAGATCAATTTTTTCCCTGTTTGATGCACAAAAAAGTCCATAAGGCGTTTCCAGTCACCAATAACTGTAGATGTTGTCTTTCATCTAAACAGGACAGTGAATTTAGCCATTTCTGCAAGTCTCATTGTCTTTGCCAACCGTTCTTCTAAGGTGGTCATGCCTCACCTTTCCTCTTTTGAAATCAACTGGTTAATAAACCTTTTGTGGTTTCCATTCAGCCTTCTTCCTAGTGAAGAGTTACATTCAAAAGTAGGGGGGAAAAGAACTTAAATGGATATTGGAGAAATATGAACAATCTAATGGGGGATCTAAATGTGCTTCTCCCAAAGCAATGACTTGGAAAGTGTGCCATCAGCAATACCAAAGAGATTACCTATAGGTAAAGGAAAGATAATGTTGCACTAGCATACAAGTTTTGAGCATAGGGGGGCTACACAGGAATCAGAGGCTACTTATGAGAACTTCTAACTGTGTCTGCTTGTACCTTCTTTAACTCTATCAACTTATATGCCTTCTTCGTATTCGCAATGAACAGCATCATTGAAAGTCCCTTCTTCCTATTCAGAGCAGAGTCACAATGATCAAAATCACAATGAGCAGTCACTGAAAACCCCGTCTTCCTATTCACAATGGGCAGAGTCACAATGAACAATCACAGTGAACAAAATCACAATGAGCAGGATTCCTCCTTCCTGTTCACCATGAGCAGAGTCACAATGAACAAAGTCACAATGAGCAGAATCCCTTCTTCTTATTCACAATGGGCAGTCACAATGAACAGTTACAATGAGCAAAGTCACAATGAGCAGGATCCCTCCTTCCTGTTCACCATGACTCTGCTCAATGAGCAGAACAATTGAAAGTCCCTTCTTCCTATTCACAATAAGCAGAGTCACCATGAGCAGTGCAGTGGCACCTCAGTACTCAACATTAATTGGTTTCAAGAGGTGCAATGAGTACCAAACACGATGAATACCAAACAAATTTTTCCCACATGAAATAATGTAGTGAGTCTCAAGGCAGTTGACCCAGACAATTTTTAGCTTGTGCATTGAGTACCAAACAAACATTGAGTACTGGGACAAAATGTTTGCATCAACATGTGTTGAGTACCAAATTGGATGAGCTCCAAAGCAGTTGATTACCAAGGTGCCACTGTAGTTAGATTCTCCCTAACTTCACAGTCATCCATTACCCTTCACTTCTTTCTTCTCACCATTAGTTAATAGATAAGCAGTAACCAATTCACTACCATTGAGTTTCCCACTGAGTCTTTCCTTTAGTTTTCATGCCACGAAGGGCAGGAGGAAATTGGGGACACTTTCCTGCCAGCTCCCTGCCATGCTTCTGAGGGGTCTGAAGAACTGGCAGAGAAACATGGGTGTAGGTGTGCCAAAAGGCACACACCAAGGAATTCTATGCCGCATTTGCCAACTTTAAGCAAAGCTACATAAAAGAGCATCCAAGATCAAGGGGTCCTTTCTAACTAGCTTTCCCTTCATGGGCACACAATGCCAGTTTCCAAACTTTAAAGTGCCATTTTAAAGTTGATGCTTAGAAAAAGCACAGGGACTGTCAATAAAAAGGGGGGAAAGTCTTTTCTTCTCCTAGGGATGAAAAAAAAAGTCGTAGATGACTGACTGGAACATGTCATTAATTAGTAAAGTGAAAGTTTGTTTGCCTCCCAAATGGCACATGTAACTGCCATCCGCCAAAATGGAAGGTAGACGCATGCGATAGTGTGCCAGGGGTTGAATTCTTTCTTTCCTTGCCCTCTAACATTTCATTTCACATTGTGTTTGTCTAATTGGCTGCCTTTCAAGTAGCAGAAGATAATTTCTGAAAGCCAGCAACAGAAGAAGGCTCCATTATTTTCTATTAATCAGTTTATTATACTAATTAGTCTTCCTTTTGTAACGTTCGGCAACCATAATGCCTTCAAACAAATATGTCTGTAGCGGCTTGATGAAGAACAAGCTGGATTAGTTGCACCACAGCCTGTGTTCTGTTTGCGAAGAGAGAAACAGTCTGTGAGGGGTGTCTCTTTTCATTATCCCTGTTTGCATTTAGGGGGGGAGGAAGGCATGCTTTGCATTGGTGTGACCCACATTTTGCAAAAAGGAAGTTTTCCATGTAATGTTTTGGCAGCAGAATTCAAATCAAAGGTGATTCTTCACCTCTGCAACTTTGTCTCTTTTTTACTCCAGGCGTTTCACGCCTACTTTTTCAGACTTCCTTCAAAAACATCCCTTTGAGTCTTCAGTCCATCCATTTGGAAGATCTAGATCTAGATAGGTTTTGCTGCAGGCCAGGTATTTTCTCAACATTTCTTTCTTTCCTTGTTTGCAATGTTCCTTCCTGTTTGCTTATATATTTTATTAATTCAGTTTCTATAGTCACCCATCTCAGTCATTGTCTCGTTTCCTCACTCTCCCACTTATTTGCTTTGCACTGACTCTAAATCCATCTCTTCCAGATTTCAGTAAAGAACCAGAACTAGTGCAATCCTGCTACATGCAAGATTGTTGATCATTGTTGCCCCGATGATGGTCTTATGAACACTGATGATCAGTGAGAAGAGAACGGTGTTTCTTTAGATGATGATAATGTTTAGATGTTAAAAAAATTAGCTCCCAGCACTAGCTATTATACAAGGTGTGACGGTAGTTAAAGAAGCTGTCAGACTGGTCCCAACTCCCCCATAGGGAAGAACAATCCTTCATTCCATGAACTTAGAAAAATGTACATTTACTAAAGAGGTTGAGTGACGTGTGGTTAGACAGACTCTGAAGAAAATCCATGCAAAGTTACATATTGAAAGCAATTCTCAGTCCCAACATCTCCCCCTCCCCCTCCCAGAATTCCCTCAGACCAATCAAGAGAGAGATCGATGTTATGAGAACCAGATAGGTTATGTAAATGTAAATGCCATTCCCACACTCAGAATCCTTGAAGTGAAGAAGTTGGTCCCTCTTCCCACTGACGGTTCCTGTCTTTTCTCTATTGGTGTCTCTCCACTTTTCCAATTTGCATCACATTCTTTCACAACTCTAGCACGCTTCCCCACCCAAATTCCTCCCTCCCCTCCAATTCATAAGATTTGCAAATGTGCTTCAAAGCCAGTGAAGAGATGTCACTGACAGAAGTTGAGCTTGCCAGCTGGCAAGTCAGGGTTCGAGACCCACATGTCACATGATGGAGTGAGCTCCCATTCCTTGCCTCAACTCCTGCCCACCTAGCAGTTCGAAAGCATCCAAATGTGAGTAGATTAATAGATACCATTTTGGTGGGAAGCTAACCATGTCCTGTGTGCCTTTGGTCTATCACCATGCTGGCCAATTGACCACAGCAAATGTCTTTGAACAATGCTGGCTCCCTTGGCCAAGAAATGGAGATGTGCACGATGTCCCAACCCAGAGTCAGAAACAACTGGACTCAACATCCCTCTGCTCATCAGGAAAGGAACAAGGCTTGTTTTCTTGCTAACATCAGTGCTGTGCAACCCACATTCTTCGTCCTTCAAGGACAACAATCTGACAATTTTGATGCTTAGTCTTCAAGAGGAAAGGGGAAATGTTTGCAACCAAAAGTTCTTAAAACGTTCACCTGGAATTTGAAACACTTCTGCAAAGAATAATATTTGACAAATGCTATAGTTTTGCCAGGAAATGAAGAGTTTTTTTTTCATTTTTAATTTTTCATTAGTTTTGCTTAAGAGAAAGGAATGGGTAGAGACACTGGGCTTGTATCAACTGTCTCTTTTTCTTGTGTGTTCTTTTTTTCTTATTAATATTAAGAAGCAAGTCTTGCAAACTGCAAGAACACAAGAACAATGGGGGAAAGTGCAGAGGGAGCAAGAGAGAGAAAATGTATCAGTGTAAACCAAACACTGACCAGAAATGGTTCTCATGTTCACCCTGCCCTTTATCTTCAACCTTTATTATTGTGTTTAATGAAGGCAATTAATTTTCAGTAACAGACACAAATTTATACAGCATACTTTGCATTTTAGTAATATATCTCCTTTCACAGTTTTGGAGCTACAGTGTGGATTGAAACTCAAGTATCATTTTTTTAAAAAATAGAACAATGTGAAGATCAGAGAAGATGCAAAAAAAATCCCTCTGAATATTTTAAAATGCCATTTATAGTATTTTTAAAACATGAATACTGAATAATATAGAAATGTAATGAATTGAACATGAGATATCCATGCCCCTCTTCTGTTCTTCTTCTTTCCCGTTTTCTGAGAATGATAAATATATATATTTATTTAGATTTATTTTAATTGCCTATTCCTAAAGACTTTGAATTTAAATTTAAAAAATGTAAAATAAATATAATATGATTTATAATATGGCTTGTATTGGTGTATATTCACCCATCTGTTAAATTCAATAAAAGAGTGAGGTCATATGATTTACTGTATACAGTATGTAGGAACTTCAAATATTGCTCCAAGGTTACACAAGATGCCCATAGTTTATAGTTTATGGAATGTGAATCAGGCCTAAGAATTAAGTATTATAATAAATGAAACTAAATGAATTTAGATAAAACTTTGGCAGAGTTTAAACTGAACTAAGATTGCTCATTAATAATACCATGTAATATTTGTGTAACCTTCTGAAGTGTATTTATAGAACTTTCAAAAGTTCAAAGTAAGGCTGCATGCATTATTTAGTTCTAATCCTTACTCTAATTCTGAATTATAAAACAGGATTCATTACACTACAGCTGGGACTCACTGCTCCAAAACAAACTTAGAAGTTCCATCAGATTTTTTTGGACTCTAGAACAGAATGCAATCAAGTTGTGACGAATAATGGCTTTGGTTATTCTCTTCTCTATACATCCTTAGGGTGGTCCGTCCCCTTCCCATCCCCCAAAGCATGTAACTAATCATCAGTGTTTATTTGTATTTGTTTTTATTTTGAATTAGAAGATTCTGAAGAGTCATTGTTCATTAGTGGAGGTAGTCTTAATGTATCCTGCTTTTGGTTGGAGAAACTGGATATATGAACGCGATATATCTTATCTTTCAGGTCAGCCTATTAGAAGATGGATATTCGGCCAAACCATACACTTTATATCAATAATATGAATGACAAAATTAAAAAAGAAGGTATGACAATAGATAAGTGAGTCTTAATTGTATCCGAATGAATTGAACTAGGACATATGTGATTCTCATCCCTTTCTTTCTCAGCCATGAAAGGGCATTGGTCTTTAGCAGATTGTAATTTGCTCTTTTGAAAAGAAATTAATTTCACTGGGTCACAAAACTACAGTTACTTTAACTTGGAGCACAACTGGACTTAACATTAGGTTGTGAACTTTTTCTCTGAGAACATATTGGAAGAAAGACACCATATATTGCAGAGGTCCAATTCCCCCTGAATCAACCTAGATGTTTATGAGAAAGAGATGAATGCTATAGGAACCTTTTATCTGTATCACAACAGTTGGTATCCAGAAACTTGCTTCTGCTAACTGAAGAAAATACAGACTAATCAAGTTAATAATATTTGATATATTTATGCTTCAAGAACATATGTATAAATAAGGTTGAAAGATTCCGTTAATCTATTCCCTACTTTAAATCATTGTCACCTGTATCTTTGAAACAAAAGTAGGCACATTGTGAGTTGGTTTTAGTGAATCAGATAAATCACTGTTTCTGACTCAGTATTGTAAGGATGGTTATCTGGTTTTCAGATAATTTTTTGAGATCTATGTAAAGATTTAACTTAGAAATAGAAATTTCTGCGTTCAAATCATATACTCACTATAATAGGTTAATATGGTCATCTACAATTGTAAAGTCTGAATGTTCCTTTAAGTAGATAAGTACAAATTATACAGCTTCCCTTCCATTTTTTTTCTAACAGAACTCAAAAGATCTTTATATGCACTATTTTCCCAGTTTGGTCATGTGGTGGATATCGTGGCTTTAAAAACAATGAAGATGAGAGGACAAGCCTTTATTATATTTAAAGAACTTGGGTCAGCCACCAATGCTCTGAGGCAGTTGCAAGGTTTCCCATTTTATAGCAAACCAATGGTAAGTTGTTGAATTTTTACCATGAAAATATAACAGGATAGCTATGTAGATAGTATCTTCCAAAATTCAGATTTTTCATTATGTTCTTAAACTAACTTTATGAATTAGTTCACAACATGATAAGAAAGCCCTTTATTTGTTTCCTGCCAGATCTACTATAAATGGAAAGAGACATTTTAATGTTCATTTCAGTGTTTAATACCAATACTCAGAGTAGAATATTACTAAATTCCTATATATGCACTTATTTGTAGTAATGAAACCAACTTCTAAGCTAAACATATAGAAGTGGCTGCATACCAATTCATTTTCTTAAATTACGTTTTGAATATAAATTATGCATTTTTGGTATAATCAATATAATATTACCATAATTCATAATTCTAATAGTTTACAGTCTATATAGAGAACTTCCATTTTGACCTGATTAGAAACAAGTGGAACTGCATTTATGATATGATTATGATTATGAATATCAGTTTCAGGTATAAATGTATAAAAAGGGTCATGTCATTAATTTGATGAAATTACATAATTTAGTCTGATATTCTTTATATTGAGGTACACAAAATTAAGATTTCACTGCATGTAAAAAATGAACTTGAACAGTTCATTCCAAAGATATAGATATCTGCAGGGAACGATCCTAAACATCATCTGAACGTATGAAAGAATTAAGTGAATTTCCTTTGATGAACATTCATCCAAGAATTTTGATCCTCTGTTTGAAAAAAAAAGTTTTTGTTAATATTTTAATTGGTTGGAGACCAATTGATATTATGAGTTCTGTGAGAAATAGAATTTGGGTGAAAGGCTTTTGGGAAGCAGCCAGTTATCTCTACTTAATGACATTCCCCAAATTAAAGAAAACTTTCTTCTAGGCAAGGCACTGTATTTTGTTATTGGCATTACCACGGGAAAAATATTCTAAAATCCCATTTGAGAAATATATTTGCCATGTGGAAGTTGTTGAAACAGTCCAACATGTGTTATTTTATTGTACCAGCCTTAGGGATATTCATATGCCTGTATTTTACCTCTTTTATATTGATACCCTGTACAGTCTGACAATACATACATATGTTCATTCTTTTTTCAAACTGTAAATCTTTTATAACTTAGACCCCAGTAAAATACCATGCAGCAGTTGTGAAAAGCAGGCATCAATTACTGAAAGGTCATCCATAGTTATAAGCATACTTGTTGTATCAACTATTTTAATTGCCTGTATATTAGTCAGCTCTTTTTAAAGTTATTTTGAGATGTACTTTTTATCTCTGGCATTTGACTGTAATAAAGATTCTTTCATTTTACTAATTCATTGTTGAAATAATGTTGCAGTTGTCCGAAATACTTCAGTGCATGCAGCCTAGGTACAAGAGATTTTATTTAACTCTAGATTCAGGATAGGGTATAGTTTAAACTTTTCAGAGAGTTAAACAGCAGGATATCTTGTGCGCTTGAACTCATATTGATTTCTCTTATAATACTCAGTTTTCATGATTTTTTTAATGAAAATAGCGTATTCAGTATGCAAAAACAGACTCTGAAGTGATTTCTAAAATGCGTGGTACATTTGCTGATAAAGAGAAGAGAAAAGAGAAAAAGAAAATCAAGTCCTTGGAACAGGCTGCAAATGCTGCCAACAAAAAGCCAAATCAGGTAAGATACATTTTAGCACATCTCTCATTAGACTTTAGCAATACATATAAGTTATGAAGCTCTGTGTGTTCATTAGAATGTGCTTGACGCTTTGCTAATTTTATGTAATTTGAATAAAAGGGAAATATGTTTCCCCTGAAGTGGTTCAAATTGAATAATAGAAGAGACTATTTAAACTGTTGAGTCTTATCCTTTGTTCACTGATTAGATCCATATAGTCCTCAGATTGTGACAGCAATTAGAACCAAAATTTCAGTCACTAAACAATCTGGTAGTAAGGTACCAAGGTCACATGATCGCATTGTTTAGCAATGGCAATCTTGGCAGTCCCAGTTGTGCACATACGGATCATTAAGTGAGGATGCCACATGACTGCAATGTGATAAGAGGCAGGAGTTCCTGGTAAGCAGACCAGTAGATAAGAGCTAGAATGGAGGGTACATGTGTCAAGTTGGTACCACTGCTGGGAACTGAAAGAGCCAGAGCTGTGATTCCTCTGTGTTGCTTGCCACTACTAATGGAGGCAATCGTCTCAGCAGCAATGAGGTGAGGATGTTTTCAAGACTTTCCCCATGTGTGGTCAAATGCCTGTTGGTGATTCCCGACAGCTACTTGGCTGAGTGCTTTCTGTGCCAGAGGGGAAGGCAGGGGTACATACTTAGCATGGCCAACAGAGCTCTTATATAATAGGGCTTCAGACAAACAGAACTGAAAGAAGGCAGATAAAGACGACAGCAAAGGTCAGTTGGAGACAGCAAGAGAGAGGGTCTAAAAGTGCCTGAATGTCATTACGTGACTGGGGATACTGCCACAGCCAAGGACCAGTCTTCAAAGGCTGGCCATAAATCCATTTTATAGTGCTGTTGTAACTTTGAAAGGTTTCTAAACAAATGAGCGTAACCCAAGGACTACTTATCAAAACATCCCCCACGGGTAACTTGTCTAATCTCCTTTAAAATGCATCCTGTCCCTAATGCTATTTAAAAATACCATTCAGTCGCTTTTTTAATCTTATTGAAAAGACAGAAGAAACAGGAAAATACAAAAAAAAATCCAAGCAGATTATTCTCCTGTCTCCTTATAGCTAAATAAAAATCTGAACAATTTAGAAACACTGCATGAAAAAACTCTTGTATGAAAGCAGTGAAATTCCTTAGTGAGATTCCTGTTCCCATAAGCTTATTGTGTGTTTTGTAAAATTGCTATGGCAGAAGACTAGGATTTTTTGTCAATTCTTAAATTACATTTCAGTGTATTCCCCTTAAATCTGTTTCCTAGCTATTCTGGCTCTCTTAAATTTCTTTCGTGAAACTGATCCAGCTGTTCTGTATCTGTGTGTAAAGTTTATTCTTGTAATACAATTGTATGATTAAAAAGAATACCAATTTTCAAACACTATTTTTATTTTGTAATAGGGAGCAAATCAAAATTCAGCAAATGCCCAAGGAAATGCTTCACAGAATCAACAGGTAAGTTTTACTTCCTTGGTATAACTAAATATCCCATCATTATATTTGACTTTTTAGAATAACATTATGTAAACAAGCAAATGTATATCTTGTGAATAAATTTGTGACCAATTGTTTATTTCAAGACATTAATATTACAGTAAGGACAGGAAAAATATTTGGTTTTATTGTTTTAAGAATTTTTTTTATAATGAAAGCTAATCTGCAAGATTCAAAAATATTTTTTATTTCTCAAGGTTGAATCTAGTCTTTATATAGGTATTTTGTAGGTATATGTATTCATAAAAATATTGATTTCTGTCTTGTGTGATATTGGAATGATGCCTATTTCCTAGGAAAAGATGATTGTAGGTAAAAGAAAACAATCTTTCATCTATCAGTTTATCTTCTGATAGATATCTTTTTGATCACAGGCTACGGTCATCACTCCAGGTATTTTCTGTGGCTAACTCTGAAAACATTTTCATAATTCCTAATGTGTCCACTGGCTCCCAAATCCAGGTTTTTCAGTAAATTTAGTAAAACATATTCAGTGAAACTTTACTGACTCTTCAATTAAAAGATCATTTTCCAGATTACTCTAGGCCTTCTTACTTAAGTTGGAAACTTATGAAATATAAAAACTGCTTATATTTTTCCAAGTTCTGTCCTTTATTATATCACTCTGTTTAATCTGCTGTTACTACAGGTTCCTGATAATCCGCCAAACCATATACTTTTCCTCAACAACCTACCAGAAGAGACAAATGAAATGATGTTGTCAATGCTGTTTAATCAGTAAGTGGATGTTTTCTCCTTTTCCAAAGATGTCAGCTGCAAGATTGCATATAATTACTTCAAAATCACTGAAATTGATTTCGTAAATTACAGGAGATTGGTTGTCAAGAATTTTACATAGACTAAAGCTATGAATACACAGGGTTGAGATAATTTAGTTTTTACTGACCTTTTCTTATTTGTAGTAGTTTCCTTGAGTTGTTCAAGAATGACGTATGAACAGTGCAACAAGCTGGCCTTTCTGATTTAAGCTGAAAGGTTAAAAGTGCACATGATTTTATATGTCTGTGTGACTGAACAGTAAATATATATTCATGCTTAAATTCAGACAAAGGATATCTACCTAGTAGGTATCTTGACTTAAGCCTACCCAAGTTTTCTTTCGGGTGTTAGCTTCTGTAACTCTTAGCCAGCATGAGAATTAGCCACTTAGAAATGAAGTGCCACACTCCTAGAGCATAGGAAATGCAACACTACCTCTTTTCAAACTCTCTCATAATTATTTGAAGAGGGAGCATTCACTGCATTGTAAGTCCTGATTTAAGAATAGGCATCCCAGCTTTTGCTCAAAATGAATGAATCCATATTTCTGGCACTAATGTTCAACAACATGCTAATAGGGGTTGCTGTCTTACTATAGCAGACATGCTCGTATTCATTTGTCCTTTTGATTCAAATTGTTGATTCTGTTTGAAAAGGACTTGGACTCAAAATATTGAAACATTTAATCTGTTTTGAAGGGTATGCTCAAACCAATATTTGAATTGGTTTGGAATCTGCATATACAGGGAATCAGGAAGGGAATCAGGAAGTATACAAGCTTAATAATGCATAATTGAGTTGACTTGGCAAGCAACTCAGTTCAGATATTCCGTCAAATCACATTGTTGAAATTCGCTCACAGCCATATTAATTTTACCCATTTTCTTCATTTTTTAAAACCGCCTCCTCCCTCTAATTGTTGCTAATTCCATTTCACTGTAATTGAAGATGCATTTTTATTTTAATGATTATTTAATGACAAATGTATTATAAAGTATAGATGTGTTTGAAGAGTACTGTATGTGGGACAGAATGCAGGGCTGAATAAAATCTTTACATAGTAAACTCAGTAAACTTGAGTTTGTATCTGTTGCATAAAGATTTATTGAATAGTACCATATTTTTCGCACCATAAGGCGCTCCGGACCATAAGGCGCGGGACGCTGGGAACGCGCCAATTCAGCCTGCA
>JANHFO010002626.1:70769-80996 GCA_032468095.1 Pareas carinatus
TCAGGCTTTTGCCTGAATTGGAGCATTCCCGGTGTCCCGTGGAGCGATTCCCCCCCCCCGCGGGGTGCTGGGAACGCTCCAATTCAGACAGCAGCACGATCCTTCACCTTTGGAGCATCCGGCGGAGTGATTTCTGGGTGTACGGAATCGCTCCGCTGGAAGCTCCAAAGGTGAAGGATCACGCTGTTGCCTGAATTGGAGCCTTCCCGGCGTCCCGCGGAGCGATATCCCATGCTTTTTGGGAGTATTCGCTCCATAAGACGCATATACTTCCCCCTCTAATTGTGCAAAAAATATGGTAGATACCAGTATTTGCTATTCCAAAACAGCAATTTATTTTCAGCCTATCCCAGATTTTGAGAAGGAGGCATTTTTGTTTAACTCATCTAAGTCCTATGAATATGTTTTACTTCTGTAGAACTGCAACCTTCCCACAACAATTTGAAATGTCCACAGGTGATATTGAAATTATTTAATAGTATCCAAAATGACTTATGTGTACAGTTAATTTTTCCTGGTCCTTTTTTTAACCATAGATCAGATGTACAGCCAAACAGGGGTCTATGACACCTCACCATGGTCAATTCATCATGTCCAACTCACCATGGAACAACTCGCCCTAGCAACTGGGCACAGAACAAGTAACCATAACCTACGTATCATGGGACAACTCACTGCAGGATAAGAGTTACACTAATATCAAAGAAATAGTCAAATAGAATCATTAAAGAAAGGATGCCAAAGAAAGGGACAAAATGAAATGTGAATGACAAAAATTAAAATAATTCTTTCATTATTTTAAATAATCAAATTGTATTGTTGAATTGTCCCATAGCAAGTTGTTCTGAGGCAAGGTGACCATGGTGAGTTGTCTGGCAGAGAACTTGCCATGGCGAATTGACCATGTCGAGTTGAACTGTGGTGAGTAGGCTTTGTCAAGCTGCCCCATTCTAGCCAAAAAAAGTTGAATTCCGCTCTTCTGGTGACAGGACGCATTGTTATGGGACTAACTAACAGGGAATAGATCAAATCTGATTGCAATGTTTGAATGTGAAGTTAATATAAGATATACCTTTCTAGATATAAAGCCCTATACGGCTTAGGACCAGGCTATTTCCGAGACCGCCTTCTACCACATGTCTCCCAGTGACCGGTGAGATCTCACAGAGTTGATCTCCTCCAAGTCCCATCAGCTAAGCAATGCCGGCAGGGGAGGGCCTTATCTGTGGCTGCCCCAGCTCTCTGGAACCAGTTACCTACAGAGATCCGAACCATCTTCACCCTAATGGCCTTCCGAAAAGCTCTGAAGACCTGGCTGTTATGGCAGGCTTGGAGCCATTGATCTCACCCAATGATTGGGTGAGATCCTGCCATGAATGGTGTATGACTGTATTTTAAATTTTTTAAATGTTTTTTGTATGTTTTATACTGCATGGATTGTACTGATTGCTGTGAGTTGCCCTGAGTCCTAGGAGAGTGGCAGCATACAAATGCAATAAATAAATAAATAGATCAGACCTATAAACAAAGAGTTATTCCTAATTCTTGTAAGTCTATGGTTGGCCATTTCATCACTGGTAATAACAATAAGACAAAGTAAGCTTGTTCACATCTGTGCTATAACAATATATCTCCTGCTACCTTGTTTTTAAAAGAACGGCTATTTCTATAAAGCTAAATGTAGCTTCTGAATCTGTCTGTGTATCAGACAGCTGTTGAGCAGATGCTGGTTGCCTTCTCCCTTCTGTTGCATTACTATATTGTATATTTTTTAAAAAAAACAAAAAAAGAGGAGGAGACACCAGCGATTATAAATCAATGCACTATTTAGTCTAGCTGTGCAAGGTTTGAAAGGAATGGCTTGATAACATTCAGTTTGATTCAATTCAAAGTCTTGCAAATAGATCTGTTTCAAAGCAACAGACTGCAAAAGACATCAAATAATTTTTTTTTAAAGAATACTAAATGTCGCAATGACAGAGAGACACAGTGATGCATGATGGACATGTGGGACTGGCCAATCAGATGTGTCATCTCATTGAACCCTGTCTGGAGGTTGAGTCTTGGCAATTGTATTTTTTTTTCTTGTTGGTACCTATTACCTAGTACCTATCCTCTTGTTTGTATGACAATTAACTTGTTGCTTGTATCCTGCAATCTATAGTAGTTATTTTATTTAGAACATGTAGATTGCTTATTTAGAATTCTATGACTGTTCTATGCTTATCACAAAAATGTATCTTATGACATGATGAATGCATCTTATGACATGATGAATGTGTTTTATGACCTGACGACATGATGAATGTGTTTTGTGTCATAATTTATCACTTTTAACTTATATGTACATTGAGAGCATATGCATTGGAGACAAATTCCTTTTGTGTGTCCAATCACACTTGGTCAATAAAGAATTCTATTCTATTCTGTTCTGTTTCGTTCTGTTCTATTCTACTTTATTCTATTCTATTCTAAATGTTTCACTGTAATCCAAATAGCTTCCTCAGCCTGGGGGTCTGAAGAAGCTATTTGGATTAGCAGTGAAATGTTTTGAACAAAACAAGATAAGAAGTCCAGTTGCCAGGACTCAACGTCTAAACAACTCTACTTGGGTGTCTGAAAATATTCATCAACCCACTAAACCCTGTATCCATCACACCCATTTGAGGATCTGTTCACCTTCTCAGCTCTCAGCTTTTTAATGTGAACACAAGTCTCATCTTTTTCTTGAGCTAATGATGTTTTATACTTTGGTTGGTCCTACCAGCATAACCTCACACTCATCAGTCTAATGAGGCATTCAAGGCTATTCTTACTTCTAATGTTTTTAATAGTTAAGGCATCTTTAAGTCTCTCAAAGTGAGCAACTGGGTACCAGAGTAGCACTGGTCAACACTGGCGCAAATTTTAACGGGGTCAATAGCAGAGTTGCAGACGTCATCCAAACTCTTTCTCTCTGGTTTGTCAAGCTCTGTTGCACTACAACTCCTTGGGTCTTGTTTCACTTGCCTCATTTCACCTAATTAACCAGAATTTGGTTAGACGCCACATCTCCTAACAGAACTGGCTCCTCCCAGAAGGTGTGAACCTGGCCAATAAGTAAACAAAGACAGATGAGCAAGTAGCTGCCTTTTCTATATACAGGTAGTCCTTGATTTAGAACCACAAAATTTCTGTCATTAAGTGAAACATTCTTTCACTGAATTTTACAACCTTTCTAGTCACAGTTGTGACGTGAATCACTGCAGTTGTTAAGTTAGCAACATGGCTGTTAAGCAAATCTGGCTTCCTCTTTAACTTTGCTTGTCAGAAGGTCATGAGAGGGGGAATCACGTGACCCCCCCAGGGCACTAAAACCATCATAAATGTGAATCAGTGGCCAAGCAGCTGAATTTTGATCACACCATCATGGGACTGCTCCAATGGATGCAAGTATGAAAAATGGTCATAAGTCACTTTTTTCAGTGCTGTTGCAACTGTGAACAGTCACTAAATGAATGGTTATAAGTCGAGGACTTACCTGTATTTGTCAATCATTCCATATAAACCAGGCAGGACATATAAGTAGTTGATATAAATCTACTTTATTTTAAGGCTCTATTAAAAGAATCTTGCAAGTCCAAATGTACAGACTTTCTATTACCACTCCAGATTGCTTGATCCGATAGAATGGATCCTTCCTAAGCTTTTTTTTCTGATGATGAAGCTACTGAAGGCATCTGCTTCTCTTCTCTGATTCCGACCCCAACCCCAGGTAGCAACTCAAAAGTTAAGCAGGACTACAAAATGTTGAATGTACATTTTGTGGCTGAAATATTTTGAACCACTAAATGGCAAGAAAGGGAAACACATTTATTTGGCTCATTACTGTCACCTCTGGTCAACCGGATTTTTTATAGCACTGGTATATTAACTCTAGAAATATTTACTAAACTAACTGGAAGAGTAGCCATAAAATAAAAAGAAATTACCCCAGGAAGTAAATGGAACCATAGAAAGAAAGAAAGTATTGTTGATAGAATTGCAGAAGGGAAAGTTAGATTTTTTAAGGGAAAAGGCTCGGGATATATATTTTTTTGTAGGCCAAAAGGTGTGACATCAATCTCTTCATAAACTTCAAAACCAGTTCTACTTTTTTACTGTCACAGTAGCTCACCTTTTTATGACCCAGCTACCCTCTTCATTGCACAAGACCATGAGATCTTTGTTGAACTTACAGTCTCTACCCACTGTTATTATTATTTTTATTTCCTTCCCAATCATGTCAAAAATATTTCCTGTTTAAAAAGGGGGGGAAACGCTTCTAAACCCCACATTGCCTTTTTGCAAAATTCTCTGGCACCCAGATTGCATTTTAAAAATAAACAACAATACTATTAAGTTAATCCACCCAAATTCCAATTTATTGCTTAGTTCCTTTTTTTTCCTTTTGCCAAGAATTCAGTCTGCAGGCAGAATCAGCAGTTGAAATAAATGACCTTCAAATATGCAATTATTTTTTCACTTTCTATGCATTTTACCAGTCCTCTTAAACTTCAAGGATGAAATGGATTAGGAACTTATCTGAAGTTGATTTTAGAGCAGGAGGAGGTGGAATGAATAAATACAGTGGCGTGGTAGATGGTGCAACATGGGTGATTCGTGTAACAGTGAGACAGTTTTCTGATCAGGAGAAACATTTTACTCGAACGATACATAATTTTTGTATCGTTCTGTCACACCAATTCAAAATGAGCATAACAATGTAAGCATCCCAAGATTGTATTTTAGCATTAGATATTCCCATGGGTGAAACTATTTTCCCAAACACCCAAAGGCAAGACAAGAAACAATGAATGGAAGCTAACCAAGGAGAGAACCAACTTAATACTAAGGAAAATTTCCTAACACTGAGAGCAATTAACCAATGAAGTGGTTAATCTTTCACAAAAAGATTAGACAACCATTTATCTGAAATAGTATAGGGTCTCCTGCTTGAGCATGAGGTTGGACTAGTAGACCTTCAAGGTCCTTTCCAACTCTATTATTCTATGTTTTAAGTTCTATGTAGCATATCAGGCAGCAAGGGATTCCAGCATTTTCAGTTTTGTGTAACTACTTAGCGTGTTCCTATGTGATGTTTACATCTTCCATGAACATTCTTCACCATGTATTTCAAGGGTGTCCTTCTGATCATTTGGGTCAGGAGGGGGGGGTCATCTTAGAAATTTACTTTTTCTCCATACGGAATATCTGACCTGCAAAATGAAGTCTTCTGTGTGTGTCAATGTTATGTAGTTTTCAGGAGAAACCTTTTTGGAGGATTTTATAACCACTACAGAAACAGCAAGAAAAATCTCAAGAAAATTTAGTCAACCCAAGATGCATGCTCCTAAGTAAATAAGAGAAGAGTTGGAAGGGACCTTGGAGGTCTTCTATTCCAGTGGTCGCCAACCTTTTTGACCTTGGAGACCACCAAAGTTGATCATTTGAAATCCCAAAGTCCACCAATATGATTTTTTTAAAGAAAGGTACATACATGTGTAAAATAATGATCAGAAAACTTCCATTTTATATAAAAGGCACCTATTTAATATTAAAAAAATTAAAAAGCTTATTTAATTATAAGAAAAATTATAATGGAGAGAGTGAGAAAGAAAGAGAGAAAGAATGAGAGAAAAAGATAGAGAAAGAGAGGGAAAATGAAAAAGAAAGAGAATGAGAAACAGAGTCAGAGAGAAAGAAAAAGAAAAAAGAAAAAGAAAGGAGAGAGAGAGAGAGAGACACAGAGAGAAAGAAAGAGAAAGACAAAAGAAAAAGAAAGAGGGAGAGAGAGACACACACACACAGAGAGAATGAGAGGCAAACTCATGAACACACAGAGAATCACTCTCACACACACACACACACACAGAGAGAGAGAGAAAGAGAGTGAAAGAGAGACAGAGAGACAGAGAGAGACAAAGAGAGAGAGAGAGAGAGAGAGAGACAGACAGACAGACAGACAGACAGACAGACAGACAGACAGACAGACAGACAGAAAAGAGAGACAGATAGACCCACAGAGAATGAAATACAGATTTACACAGACACCCATACCCACAGCGCTCTGGCGCTGCACACCTACACACACACACACACACACACACACACACACACAGCACTCCATTCACCCCACTGCCCATGCTCCTTTCTCGACTGCAGGTTGGCCTGCCGGGCCACTCCACACATTCCTCTTGATGGGCTTCAATGGCTTATCTTGCCCACTGCAGAGGGCAACGGGCTATTCCCCAAGCCTGCCAGTCATGCTCCAAGCTGCGGAGATGCTTTTTATTGCCTGCCAAGGAACACAGCAGGCCATTCGCCAGGCCTGCTGGATGCCTGAAGCCTGAGGCGGGGTTGCTCACTGGGTCTCCCCGGAGGGGCCACCTCAACCCTGGGACTCACGCTCCCTTTCGGCCTTTCCAGAGTGGGATGCTATTGCTGTCCACTCGCCCCTGCAAGCTGGGGGAGCCAATCGATCTGTAGGTGGGGCTCTAGGGCAGTTGTCTGCTGCTCGGGGCAGCCATGGCCACACCCAGACCCAAGAACAGAAAGCACTCTCCGTCCATGCCCAACCCCACATGGGCCTCGGGTGCTCTCCGTCTTAGGGTCTGGGCGTAGTCATGGTGGGAGCGGGTGGCGATGGGGGTCTCTGTCAGCTGGCAAAAGCCTGGGCTGGGGCAGTGGGGCACTGCAGCCGCTGGGAAAAAGCTGCGCTGGGGCGGCAGTGAGAATGAGGCTCCACGGTCGCCAGTGAGGCTGGGTTGGTGCAGGGATGCAGCGGGCTGCTGCTGGCACCGTCAAAATGCTAGGCGGGGGGAGTGGGCTAGTGGCAGTAGAAGACTAGGCTAGGGCGGCGGGGAAAGCAGGTGGGAAAAGGCTGAGCTGAGGTGGCTGTGGCAAGCCTTTTTTCGCCTGCTGAGGAGCGCTGCCGGCTGTTTCCACGCCCGCCGACAGCGCTCCTTGCTGCGGCGGGCAGTTTCCTTACCAGGTCTTTAAAAAATATTTATAATTTCCAAATTGTCTCACAGACCACCAGGATTCTCTCGCAGACCACTGGTGGTCCAAGGACCACAAGTTGGCGACCACTGTTCTAGTTCAACCCCCTGCCGAAGCAGGAGATCCCACACCAATTCAGGCAAATGGTCTTCCAATCTCTTCTTAACAACCTCCAGTGTTAGAACACCCACAACTTCTGGAGGCAAGTCATTCCACTGATTAATTGTTCTAACTGTCAAGAAATTTCTCCTTGGTGCTTAAATAAAGAACTGCATCTAATTTTTTGCAAACATCTGATAAGCAAGGTTCAACATCAAGCTCCTCTTTCAAGAGCATTTCATGTCGGGTTTATTAAAAGAAAATTCTACTGTTTTTATGCTATATGCCACATCTCTTTCAGACACTGGGTACCTTTCAATTCCATCTTTTGAATGAGGCGTCGTGAAAAGAGGACCTCCTTCGGTGACATAGTCAAAACAAATGCTTCATCTGAAGACAGGTAAAGCACTCTTCTTTCAAGTCAACCTAACCCATCTCTTTGCTTTACAATGTTAACATGACATTTATAAAATTATGTAGTGTGGGAAGACAGAGACAAAGAAAGGAAATGTGATTCTCTCTCTTTTGGGGGAGCTTATTGCCACAGAAACAAACTAGTTCTGGAGCATTTCAATAGCTGAGGATGCAATCCAACTGCTTTAACCTTTTTTTTTCTAAAGATCTCTTTTCTTTTCTTCACTTTCCCTCCCTTCGTTTTGAGAATTGTGCCCAGAAACTGGGAGAAAAGAAAGGCAAGATTTAAAGGTCAAGTGTACATTGGTGATGGGAATGTCTGCTTCTATGGCAAGACGCTTCTATTTAAAACCCTGGCAAAGTAAACACCAGTTCTGTTACTGAAGCAGATGGCCTTTATGAATTACTTGGAATGTGTGTTGAACAAGAACATATGAATAAGATGCAATTACAAGGTAGCAGGACAAGTAGAAAGAGCAGCCGTCTCTTCATTTTAGAGGTATGAAACACGCACACACACACACCAAATGTCATGACTTTGCAAGTTCCACATTTATGCTTTCCTTTATTTCCTTGGTGGTTGGCATCTCCATCTCATATCTCAGGGCCAGACAAAGACCATTCTTCATGGAACCAGCCCCTGGCACCCAAAAGATGGGGCGCTCCTGGTTTAGGGTCTCCTGCATGAACAGGAAGTTGTACTAGAAGACCTCCCAGGACCCTTCTAAGCCTGTTATTTCTGTTATATGTATAGCCCCTAGTAACTCCAAAATGTTCATATAAGTCTTTCTAACACACATACACATACACACAAGCACACCACAAAGTTCAAAAAGCGGGTAAATCTCTATAGAATGTCACCTGGGCTAGGAATTCAATGGCTATGAAGGCTTAGTGGAGATTCAGAACAGGGAAAGCTTTCACAGTTCATCACAGCTCTCTTTTGCATAAGGAATTTACTTATTTTCTAGTTTTCGACAAACTGCTGAATTCTAAGCACAAAGGTTCACACAGATCACTCAGCCAAACACCCACCCAGAGAGAGACACAAATACACATGCAAAGCAGAGAGAAAAAGACCCACGACCAAGATTACCACTAAATAGGCTCAGCATGTGGTACAGATGGAATAGCTAGGTTTTGTTTTTGCTTTTAACTGACCTGGTTAAAAGAGTTGTGAAAACACAAACATTGCATCCAGTCTGCCTTCTATTAAGCAGTATCTCATCTGAACTGTAGGAGCACGTCTCCAGTCCTACTATTTCTCAAATTTGCTCTTGGAAAATCATTCAATGGCCAATGCTAAGGGCTGATATAAGTAACCTGAGCTACGGACCATCCATGAATATTTGGATGCATATGGAATATCTGTAGGACCTGCTGTCCCGCTGAATGAAAGAATTAGAGGGACTTGTTGCAAATATTATGAGTATGCAGAACAATTCGAATGGATGGTGTCAGCAATGCAATAGGCATGAGTTTGAGCAGACTGTGGGAGGCTGTGAGGGACAGAGAGGCCTGGTGAGGTCACAAAGAGTCAGACACAACTTAGCGACTGAACAACAAGAAGACTTAATTTCCTTCCCTCTCTTGACTACCATCCAGCCACACTTCTCCAATATATATATTCAGTGATGGAATGATTGTAGTTGAATTTGCTAGGAAAAATGTGAGAAGGTCAATGAGATGGAAGATGCAACCATCCCTAATAATTAAACATATTTTAAAATGACAGCAGCTTGACCTGATATGAATTATCTAAAGAAAGTTAGGAATTAATTAGAAATAATGTGACAGATATCATCCATGTACTTTTTCCCCCTTAACAGATGTAGATTAGAAGTGAATCTATCAACCACCAACAACCCTGGTGGCACAGTGGTTAGAATACAGTATTGCAGGCTAACTCTGCCAACTGCCAGCAGTTCGATCCTCATCGATTCAAGGTTGACTCAGCCTTCCATCCTTCCGAGGTCAGTAAAATGGGGACCCAGATGGTTGGGGGCAATAGGCAGACTCTGTAAACTGCTTAGAGAGGGCTGTAAAGCACTGTAAAGCAGTATATAAGTCTAAGTGCTATTGCTATTGCTATTCTAATAAAGAACCCAGGAAGCATTGGAAAACCAAGTCTGTTCTCTACACGAAGGATTCGGTATAAAAAAAATGATAACTTCATACCTCTTTTCTTTGCAAAGTACAAACATTGTTGACACTAATTTATTTAACATAATTAGCTTATTTTTGGTAAAGACATGGAGCCTCACTGTAGTTTTTGTGTGGTTTAGGACAAGCTCAGTAAAGGTTAGACTGTGACCACTGTTTGCAGGAGAAATGATGATCGCATATTTTACTGATGCATTGTATTCCTGAATGACATTCGCAATGATGAACAGAGCTAGGGACCTCTTTGACTTCTGCAAAGGGTTGCTCAAGGCAAGTATATGGATGCATGCCAATTAGATGTCCATGCTTGATTATGCTTCAACTCATAGCCAGTAGACATTCCCCCAACTTCGGGCATGTTGTTTGTTCAGCCACAGCATATTTGAACATTCTGAGGTCAATGAGGCTTGTTAGAGTCTGAATCATTCCTGAAAAACCCTTTGCTATTAATAATACTACAGACATGCTAACTTCTGGCTTAATTCCACTAAGAAAAGTATAGCTGCCATCTGAAAAGTTAGCATTTACATA
>JANHFO010002626.1:91761-103967 GCA_032468095.1 Pareas carinatus
CAGTCCACCTTGAATTCCATAAGTAGTTCAGATTCTTTTAGAGAAGCTTGAAATAAATCTTTATACCCATTTAATTAATCAGAATAGAGGTGGAATGGACCTTGGAGTTCTTCTAGTTCAACCCCATGTTTGGGCAGGAGATACTAAATCATTTCAAACAGGTGGTTGTTCAGTCTTTTCTTAGTGATGCTTCTACTGATGGAGCACTCACACCACTGGAGGCAAGTCATTCCACTGATTAATTGATCTGTCAGGAAATTTCTCCTTAATTCTAGGTTGGTTCTTACTTTTAATAGAGATTGTTTGCAATAATCTAAATAATCTAATATTCTAGGATTATTTCACATGCCAAAATACTCAAGACACTGCCTATCTTCTTTCGTGATTTCAGTGATAGACAGGAGGCTTTCCAAGTCTTTTCTTAAAAACCTCCAGTGATGAAGAACCTACAACTTCTGAAGGCAACTTCTGTTCCACTGATTAATTGTTCTCACTATTAGAAAGTTTCTCCTTAATTCCAGGGTGTTTCTCTCCTTGATTTGTTTTCATCCATTGTTTCTTGTCTTTCCTTCTGATGCTTTTTTGAACTGCCTGGGCTTTCTGATTTTCCCAGCGCTTGACAATTTTACTGCTTCAGTTTATTTGTACATGGTTAGAAGTCATCTTCTAGCAAATGAGCCAAATTATATCAAATCATTGGAATATGCAAGTCAATATCATAGTAATCAGAAACCAATTCAAAGGCATTTTTAAGTGTATGTGTGGGCATAACATAGATGCATTTAAAGATAGTAGAAATGAATGTTATGGCTTAATGTGAAAATACAAGAGATTAGCTCAGTGATGTTTTCCAAGGGAAATACAGTATCTAGTTTGAAGTAGTTGAACCAATTTATTGGTTTATTTCTGTAAAAAGAATTAGATAGCAGCTGGTTGACCTTGTCTAAGATCAAAAATTGAGGAGGATTAGGCCTCATTTGTATTTGGATGGGAGATAACCAAGAAATATCAAGACTAAACATCTAGACTGGTGAGGAACAACTACAGCAAACAGAAAGAAGCAAATCCAAACATTTTTGTACTATTGCCAAGAAAATTGCAGATTAGTCCATTAAGTCACTGAGCATAATAAATGAAGGAAAAAGTTATATTTATATCATCAAAAGTGTTTTAGATGCTTTATTTTGCCAACTATACTCTTGATGATGAAATATATTTTTCTTTGGCACTAGTATCACTAATGCACTAGTTTAATTAAAATTTATTTTAATCCTGGATTTAAACATGTTGCTGATACGTTGTTAAAATTGCAATCTCCTTCACTTTTCATATATTCAAATCTTATTATTTTTTTATTGCAACCATTAATAAAACATAGGATTTTTCTGGTGATATTTTTAATCACAGGAGTTGAAGTTCCTATCTAAAATCTAATTAAATTTTACAGCAGTCCAGTTTTAACAGTAATTATTCTATGATGAAATTGAAAATGCTGAAACTAAGGGGAATATGTGTACAATTAGTTCACCATACAGTATAAATTTATGCCATCATTAATTTTACAGCATGGATTTTAATACGGTATTTTGGTAACAGACTAATAATTCTTTAATGACGAATGCATTTGCTTCAAATTGATTCCATGGAAATGACACCATTGTGAGAACTGAGAAATTTGTAATTTTTAAAGCAATAAGGCAAAATATAAAATGGAAAATGCAACAATAAAATGAATGCAGTTCAAATCAAAATGGCAATTAAAATCTGTTCTAAAATAATATAGCACCAAACTAGCAAGACATTTCTAAGGAATCAAAATTATTTCGTATTTTATAGTCCCAATCTCTGCCATCGTGTTCTACATTATCTCAGTTAATAAATATAAACAATATAAGCTGCAAATACTGTCAAACGCGAACCCACAACTATTTTACAACTAACTCCCTTCAAACACCAGAGGTTAATCATGGCGATGTGAAACACCATCAATTTACCTCATCAACAGCTTCCATGCAAGTTATTAAATCTACATCTATCATTTGACATAATAGAAATAAAACCAATTTAATAAAACGTTGTCATAAGATCAATATCCTGGAAAATAAATGTCTTTGGCACCATGAAAGTGTTTACAGTATATGGGAGCAAGATATAATTTTCTTTATAGGGTGACCGACACTTCTGTGAAGGTAGGATTAAAGGAATAGCAGGTGAAACATGTTTCTATTACTTCTTATAAGTAGCATGACTGGCAGCTTTCATGCACAGTTGCTAGGGGCAACTTCCATACTGTAAAGAGTCAGACACTTTCTACGCCTTACCTGCTCTTGTCAGGTTAGATGATTATGTCCAAGGTATACTGTCTAGCATGGTTTCTTTCGGGAAAAAACCCCTGAGTTTTAATCCACTTGAGCTTCTGCATTCATACCTATCCATCCGATCCCTCATCTACAGAAGGGGCACTGTGGTTAAGAGGCTGAGCTTGTCGATTGGAAGGTTGGCATTTCGAATCCCTAGCGTCGCATAACGGAGTGAGCTCCCATTACTCACCCCAGCTTCTGCCAACCTAGCAGTTCAGAAGCATGTAAAAAGACAAGTAGAAAAATAGGGACCACTTTGGTGGGAAGGGAACCGTGAGCCTTAGGAGTTCAATCATGCCAGCCACATGACCACGGGAATGTCTTTGGACAGTGGTGGCTCTTTGTCTTAGAAACAGAGATGATCACCACCCCTAGAGTTGGACACAACTCGATTTCTTATTTTACACAGGAGTGGGAAATTCTTGGCATCAATGTGTAAATAGCATTTGACAATAGCATTTATGCTTATATATTGCCCTACAGCACTTTACAGCACTCTATGGACAGTTTACAATGTACATTATTTGCATATTGCTTCCAACAACCTGGGTCTTCATTTTACTGGCCTCAAAAGGATGAAAGTCTCGATCAACGTGGAGTCTCTTTATGATAGAACTGTAGGCTGTGGGCAGAGTTTGTATGCAATACTGCCCTTTAACCACTGTGCCACCAGGGTTCATATAATGTTATCAGAATGATCCCAATTGGGGCCACTTTGACTACCATCGTATCTCATGATTGTTTTTTTTAATGAAACTATTAGATGCTTTAGACTGTCTCAAGAATCAATGCTTGGAGTGACAGTCTACAAATCAATATCATTCCTTACATCTCAGAACAGGGAGCTGTGTCCTTGTTCTAGTGTGACATCTTGGAAATATCATATTGAGGATCATCCATGGTCCTTATTAATAAAGGGCAACTCATCCTCTTTCCCTCTTATCAAATCAATGAATCTTAGGAACACAGAATCAGGATCATTCATAAAGTTGCAGCCTGGAAAGATTTATTCACACGTATATAGAAGATTCTGGTCAACTAATGGTCAGCGCTACATTGACACTAGTTAAGGATGAACAGTAGTGTGTGTGTATGTGTGTGTGTGTGATAAAAGATTAACAAGACTTGAGTTCCAGCACCTTTTTTCTTTTATAAAAAAAGCACTGGTTGTGACAATGCAAGGATTCTAAACTAATGACGTATTTAACTCCACCCCCTACCTCCCAGCTATTCCCCCACAATGTCACAGTATTTACTAGAGCTGGACTGCAACACAATAGATCCCTATTGGAAGCAGCAAAAAGATACAGAAACGTCTCAATTGTTTCTGCCATCTAGAGGCTGTACAGATTTTTGAATGCCAAATCTTTAGCTTCGGTTTCTTTCTCCAGCTCAGAAACAAAGGATAGAAAAATGATTAACTCAGAGACTTGGGTATTCTTTCCCCAGTGAGACTAGTAGTCAGAAGGCTGATGTCATCTAATCTAGAATCATTGCAAAAGTCTCTCCGTGAGGCACTTTTCCCTGAATCAATATCCCATTCTGTGGTCATTCCTATTATTTGCAATGAGATACGATCACCTAAAATTTATCCTTTGGAATTCTCCATAGTGCTTCCTTGCAATTTACCTTGTCAATTTAAGCAGGTGACCTCATTTGAAATGCTGACATCGTGGAGAACCATAAAGCAAATATTGGTACTGTAACTAGAGGCAGCTGTGTTAATAAGCCTTTTTTAAAAAAATAATAATTTATAGATACTGTTTTATATTATAACATGTTACTGTACACCATCCAGAGTCCCTCTTTGAGGGAGATGGGTTGCTTATAAATCTAAATGAACAAATACCTAAGAAAGTCAAGGACAAATAGGAAGAAAATAAACCTTAACACAGTTAACACTCATGATCTCTGGAGGGCCCGGGATAGGAAATGTTCCTCTATCCTGGTCCTGTTAGACCTGTCAGTGGCTTTTGATACTATTGACCATGGTATCATGCTGTGCCAGTTGGGGGCGTTGGGAGTGGGAGGCACCGTTTATCGGTGGTTCTCTTCCTACCTCTCTGGCCGGACACAGAAAGTGCTGACAGGAGAGCAGAGGTCGACTCCATGAGGCCTCACTTGTGGACTGCCTCAAGAGTCGGTCCTCTCTCCTATCCTGTTCAACATTTATATGAAGCCGCTGGGTGAGATCATCCATGGCTTTGGGGTGGAGTACCATCAATACGCTGATGATACTCAGCTGTATAACTCCACCCCAGGCCACCTCAACGATGCTGTCAAGGTGATGTCCCAGTGCCTGGAGGTCGTGCGATCTGGATGGTCTGCAACAGACCCTCCAAGACTGAGTGGCTATGGCTGTGGCTGCCGGCATCGTGATATAGCCAGCTCGTTCCATCGCTGGCTATTGGGGATGAATCTCTGGCCCCCATAGAAAGGGGCCGCAACTTGGGTGTCCTCCTGGATGTACGGCTGTCCTTATCAGATCATGTGGCAGCCGTCACCAGGGGGGCCTTTACCAGGTTCTCCTGGTGGGCCATGTGTACAGTCACTCAGGCACTCGTCATGGCCCATCTGGACTATTGTAACGCTCTCTACATGGAGCTTCCCTTGGGTCGGATCCGGAAGCTCCAACTGGTCCAAAATGCGGCCATGCGGGGGCTATGGGGGTCAGTGGCAGGACCCATGTGGCCCCCCTCCTGCACGAGCTGCATTGGTTGCAGGTAGGTTTCCAAGTGTGCTTCAAGGTGCTTGTTATGACCTTTAAAGCGCTCCATGGCTTAGGACCTAGTTATCTACAGGACCGCATTCTGCCAGCAAATACCTCCCACCGAACAGTTCACTCCCACAGAGAGGGCCTCCTCAGGGTGCCGTCGGCCAGACAATGTTGGCTGGTGACCCCCAGGGAGAGAGCCTTCTCTGTGGCGGTTCGCACCCTCTGGAACGACCTCCCCCCAGAGATCCGCACTATCTCAGACCTCCATGCTTTCCGCCGTGTTATAAAAACCTACCCTTTTACCCAGGCCGGGTTGACCTAATTCACACCTTTTCATTGCCTGAATATTTTATTAATTTTAATTTCCTATTTTAATCGGGTTTTTAATTGGTTTTATATTGCTATTTTTAAATTAGCCACTAGAAATATATTACTTTTAATTTTTCTTTTAATGTGTTGTTTGTTTAATTGTCTTAATTGTTTTATATGGCTGTGCACTGCCCTGGGTCCCTTCGGGGAGAAAGGCTGTATAAAAATGCAAATAAAATAAAATAAATAAATAAAATAAATTTTCGAGCAGTTATCCAAAAGCTGCAAAGTGCCAAAAGTGGTAATTTGGAAGGTTAAGGGATTGAAATCTTAAAAGAGAAAGAAGAATTTTTATTATATAAGGCAATTTAATAATGTTCTGACTTGTTTGTAAGAAGAGTATAGTAATTACTGGATCAAAAATATTTGATTAACTTAAAACTGGCTACACTTCTTGTTGTATTAGTTCTAGAATTTTTAACATGGATAAGAAACACGATAAGGATATGGTTACAGATAAGGAGTAAGGTAGATGCCATTAAGAAATGGTTAGGAATAAAATACTAGGAATTATACTATAAGTAATATTAGAGTAAATCAATGTATTAAGCATAAATATGAATGAAATATATAAATGTAATGTAAGGTAATATGGAATTGGAACTGTTGTAGGATCTTTGGTTTATTATAAATTTAATGAAAATGTGATAAAAAGGGATGAATATTGACTCTGAATCTGAAAACTAAATTAATTAAAATTAAACCTAGAGTCAATAAACAAACATAAGAAGGTGTGTTATATAGTTTAGGAGTGAATTGAATTGAATATATATATATATTATGTAAAGGAAAAGTTAAGTTACAATGAGGCTGGGTAAAAGAAGAGCTAAGATTACAATGAATAGGAGAGTTTTTCTTACCAGATTAGTAGCATAATTTAGCTTAGATTTGCAAGATGTTATGTTTATTTATTTATTTTTATTTAGGGACTGAGGGGATGGAGTGGGAGTGTGGGGGGAGGGGAGGAGGTGAAGGAGAAACAAAAAAAGTGCCCAGTGTTTGTATTTGTTTTATTTTTCTTATTTTACTATGTATGTATTTATAAAACTTTTAAATAAAAAAAAAGAAACTGTTGCTGCAGCACATCAAAATTTAAAATAATACCAAAATGTGCATATTTCTGTTAGCTGCTATGAATGGCTAAAATACCCAAATAGCTTAACAACTATTGGGAAGACTTAATAATTGGTAAAACCACAGCATTATCACAAATTAGAATGTATAATGAGCACATGTTTTTCCAATCTGCTCTGGAATGCAGATAGTCCTCGACTTACAACCACAATTAAACCCCAAATTTTGTTGTTAAGTGAGACATTTGTTAAGTGAGTTTTGCCTCACTTTCTTGACACAGTTGTTAAGTGAATCACTGCAGTTGATAAGTTAGTAACCCAGTTGTTAAGTGAATCTGGTCTCCCAATTGATTTTGCTTGTCAGGTCACAAAAGGTGATCACATGACCCTGGGACACACAACAGTCATAAATATGAACCGGTTCCGATCATAGAGATGCTGCAAAGGTCACAACTTTGAAAAACGATCGTAAGTCACATTTTCAGTGCCATTGTAACTTTGAGCAGTCACTGAATGAACTGTTTTAAGTCAAGAACTACATCTATTTTTCTTCTTAGTTCATCTTTACTGAACCAAGAGAACTATGCTAAAAATCTGGCCTGTTACATATTGGAACAATTCAATGTTTGTTTGTTAAATAGATTCAAATAAATTTTATACTGCCTTTCTAAAGACCATTAAACAGGTAAAGTTGAGTACAGGAAGCAAACTCCAGAATGTGAAGAAAATTCTTGTTTAAATAGAACAATAAATGCATGGTTTTAGGGCACCTTCATGTGAAAAAAATGGTCTACTGTCTCTTGACTTTATTCTTCTAAACTTTTATTTTTCTTAGGCTGACAACACCTGGTGCCATAGGGAATGTTGCTATGTCTGTTGCAAAGAGACCTTAATTTTAAAAGTCCATATCAATATAAATAGCAAAGTGATTAACTCTTTAAGTTCTATTCATTCCACACATTTCACCCAGACGGTCAGTTCTGGGTGCATTTTATATGTAGAATCTCTGTCTCCTACTTATTTTTAGCAGCTAATCTCAAGCAATTGGCCTCTTTACTTGTCTAAAATTCATTCCAGAACCTTACACTTTCTGACATTTTACTTTTCCAAAAACAATTCCCAGGAGGGCCCATAAAATGCCTAAGGACAAAAGTGAATCCCCCTGGGGCTGAAGCTTGTTAGAATACCTCAATTTTACAATGAAACAGCCTGCCTTTTTATTAGCAAAAGAACATTCTTTGACAGACTGAGGTGAAAGGATAGGACAATATGCCCCTTTGTTGGCCCAAAGCAGAATCACAATATTGTATACAGCTCAGGCTACAAAAATACAAGAGGAGGGGGGAACCAGGAACAATTATCCAGAATGGTGATTGGCTTCCTTAGCTGGATATGATCAAGCTGTGAGTCTAGCTAGACATTTGTTGTAGCTTTTATTGGATTCCAGCCCTGAGCAGGGGGCTTACTCAGCGGCCTAAATAGATCATTCCAATTGTATGACTTTAAGATGTCTTCGATATCCACAATAAGGATACATACGTTCCTGATTTATCATATTTAGTCATTGTTTCTATCTCCCAAGTCAGTGTAGACAGGCAATTCTTATGGGTGATGACTGATATACCCATTTAAAACCAAAGGGACATCAACATGAGGCAATAGTTTAAGAGCAGTAGTAGTATCTTCTGATCTAGAAACTCCTAATTGCTATATACCTAGGAAACATTTTAAGATTACCATATCTCCAAAACTTTCTGGAGATGTCCATTTTATAGCCTCTATTGGTCAGGAACAGACAACAGGGATGTGTTATTTGCTTTTAACAAGGCTGGAACAATCTCTAGGCAGTTTCATTTTACCATATCCCCCAATCTCCTCCTACTTTCTGTGCCTTTCTAGCATCCTTCACTGTCTAAATTTTCTATCGTCTCTTTCCGTGTTGCAGTTATTTTCTGTTACTTTCCCATCTTCTCTTTCAATCAGGGGATAAAATAAAGATGCATCTCCACGTAAGCTTTTTTAAACTCTCAAAGAATGGCAAAAAGTAAAACATTCATCTATCTAAAATGTCTTCTTTCAGGAAATTCAAAACTGATATTTTAAATTATTGTTTTTACTCTTTCTCTTTCTTTCTTTCCTTCTTTTTTTCTTTCTTTCTTTCTCTCTCTCTATTTCTCTCTCTCACAGAGAGAGAGGGGAGAGAGAGAATGAGACAGAGACACACACAGAAAGAAAGACAGATAGATCTTGCTTTTCCTCTCTCATTTTCCTTTCTTCCTTTTCAATATTTGTGTCTCTTTCATCTCTTGTCTTCTGGTGCAACTTCCAGAAGATGCTATTGAGTTTGGAACAATGCCATAATTTTAAAAATACTTTTTATTAATTTTATAGAGGTCCAAAAATAAAGTCAGACTTATTAACCATGATAATTATTTCTACCAGCTAGTAAGACTATAGCAAAATTGCCTCTAACCCAGGCTCTTTTACAGCCTATGAATGGCTTGAGGTAGAATGTTCATGCCAGACTTCTGCTTTATTGCAAGGGTTATATTTGCCCTTTGTCTGGAAGGAAAAATAAGCATACATAAACTGAATGCATGTTCAGTTTAAACTGAACATTTCGCTTTTAAATTGAATATACAACAGACTTCTGAAAAAATGTTATAGATTGCCTTTAACAGAAAACGTAAAACATGTACGGCAGGCAAATGCAATGTACATTACTCAGTATGAAGTCATTTTTCATTTTTTATTTCCTAATATATAAGCAACATTAAAGGTACCTAAAATGCTGACATATAATTATTACGCTTAAACTATTGTAAAGGTTATGTCATCTTCTTTTAGCAGCAAACTCCAGTCTAAGTGATTTCTCTCAGAAGACCAGATGTCTTTCAGAGGACCAATTAAACAACAATTCTGACTGCAGCATTGATTAGTACAGATTATTAGAAACAAGTAAACAAACACTGGGAGTATTTTCTTCACAATTGAAAATAGGGTTAGGGTTAGGAATATATGTGTGTATGTGTGTGTGTGATAAATTTTAGCAATGTACTCTACTGATTTACCTTAAAAGGTTGTTAGTTCTGGTCCTTAAAATGATACTAGAGTGATTGCTACCTGTAACCTAAAGAGAGATCTACATATCATTAAATAATATTTCTCTGTGTTATTAGATGCAGCCTATATGTTCCTCTTATATTATCTTTTTTCATAAAAACAACTAGAATTCAGGCAAGCTAATATTAAACATCATCAGATGATTGAAAGAAGTCTATTTGTAAACCAAAACAAAGAGCATTTCTGCCTTATCTGAATTCAGTTTCAATTTATTGTCTCTCACAAATCTATGATTTCCTGAAGGCAGAAGTGTCATAGACTCACAAATGTGAGATCAACAGCCATATAAATCAAATAAATTATGATTATTTAGCAATCTTTTGAGATTTGTGTGCACATACATGTCAGTGATGTGTGTGTGTGTGTGTATATCAATATCCCTGACTATATGTTCAAATCCTTGTCTCTTGTGCACATGAATTGATGTCAGATACACATACAAAAGCGGCAGGACTTTAATCACATAGTTGTTACTGCCATCCTGTGTTTTTTTTAAAAAAAAACATATTTCCTAAAAATGGAGGACCTGTGGGAACCATTTAGGAGAGCTGAGATACAACACTACCAAAAACTAAAGATAATCTCACCTTTTTAGATTTTCATGCGCAGATTGGCAATTTCAAAAGTATTATTCTTTGCATAAACTCCCAACATCTTACAAAGACTTTCTGTAATTCAATGCCCAGGCAAGAGAGAAGATGGGAAGATGAAAGCAATGAAAAAGAGACCCAAATGTCAAAAATTCTTTTAGTTTCCTCTTTTAAAAAGGCCAGTGATATTTGTTTGCTCCAATATTAAACCAGAATTACATAATTGTGAATGAAATATATACAAGGCATATGTTTTTCATTCTTCTTTCCTCTATATATAGCACTCATTGTAACAAAAGGAATTTGAGAAGTTTTTTGTGTTTGTGTGTTGCCAGTTGAACTGGTCTAATGAGCAGTAACTGTAATCAACTTTTGTTGTTTTTAAAAACAACATACTAGAAATTAAAGTACTAGTTAAAAATGTCAAGTAAAGTTTTTTTTACCAATCACACACACATAGTATAATTAGCTAAATGAAAGCCTTCCTCCTCCTCCTCCTCCTCCTCGTCATCACACCATTAATAATAAGGGGGGGATTCATTGGAAGATATAGAGGAAAGTCATATAATTATCTCTTGCTTTCTGCTCGATGTCACAAGTAAAATTCAAAAATTAAAATCCTCATAGCAAGATGATGAAATATATTTTATATGATTTGAGTGCTGCTGTCAGATCATAATTACCTTAGATTGCTTCTTGTGTGCCAAATTCAGAGATTAAATTAAGAGATTAAACTGGAAGTGTTCATTCAATTGAGTCTCTATAGCAGAGGTGTCAGAGCCAATTTCATTGAGGGTTATTGTCACTGCTGCCGCCAAGGCCCACCCTCCCCCCTCCCCCACTGTGCACCCCTGGAGACCCCTGCCAACCTCCCATGCCCCCCAAGATCCCTGTGGACCCATGGACCTTCAAGACCCCAGTGTGGATCCCCGTTGTGGACCCCGCCGATCATCCCGTGGCTGCTGATGGCCTCCCGTGGTCAAAGAACCCCTGTCTTACAGGGAATGCCTTGCTTGCCGCCATATCTGGCCCGCGGGCCATCTGTTTGACATATATACTCTATAGACTTTTTAATCCCTATTTAAGAGTCACCTAGAAAGATGGATGCAAATTCAGGAATCATATATTTCTAGACACATTAAGCTCGTTACATTCAGAGTGGATACTCTGATCTATTAGCTTCAGAGCCTCAAAAGCAGCAGTATTTATTTATTTATTTATTTATTTCAACACTTTTATACCGCCCTTCTCCCCGAAGGGATCCAGGGCGGTGCACAGCCAGATTAAAAACGAATAACAACATACAGCAATTTACAACCTAAAATTACTAAAAGATATCTACGGGACTGGCTAAATTTAAAATCATAATTTTTAAAACCAATTTATAACAGATTTAAAATATAAAATTAGAATAAAATTAATAATGATTACTAAGCGAAGGAAGGTGTGGCTAGGCCAGACCGGCCTGGGTGAATAGGCGAGTTTTTATTCTTTGATTAGCAATGTATATTCATTCTGCCAACCCTTTTCCTTATTTTCTTTCAGCTTCAACTTTACATTCATAAAAGTGAAGTAGCTCATGAAGCTGTATGCATACATTAATTTATTTATTCTATTTATATAGCTGCCTATCTCACAGAATGTGACTCTGATGAGTTATATTTAGGAACTCCCAGTCAAATTGTATGTTTCAATGAATTTTTAAGTGAAAAGAAGTTGATACAATCTGTACATAGTACAAAACTAAATACCAAGTACCATATTTTTCGCACCATAAGACGCACTTCCCCCCCTCCAGAAAAGTGGGGGGGACGTATATGCGACTTATGGAGCGAATACTCCCAAAAAGCGTGGGAGATCGCTACGTGGGATGCTCCAAAGTCCGAAGATCGGCCTGCAAGTCGAACTGGAGGCTTCCCGGCACCCCACGGAGCAATCTCCGCACACCTGCGGGGTGCCGGGAAGCTTCCAATTC
>JANHFO010002626.1:112457-123227 GCA_032468095.1 Pareas carinatus
CTATCTATCTATCTATCTATCTATCTATCTATCTATCTATCTATCTATCTATCTATCTATCTATCTATCTATCTTGTGTCAGGTTTAATTCCTTGAGAAACAAGGATGGACCTAACTATATTTCTATAGTCCAGTGAAACATGGACACTAACTTCACAATCAATTCAAAAGCTATGAGCGGTGCAATTATAAAAAGTTTTTCACTCTATTTCTATATAGGCTAGAAAGATTTTTGTTTTGGTAGTTTTTTTAATTGTGGTCTATCTTAGAGAAACTGTCTTGATAATAATTTAATAACTAAATTTAAACTGAGTGATGGACAAATCATTAAATCTATGATTATTTGCATACATTTTGTGCAAAGTGTACACAGCAACATCTCCTTTGTCAGTATCTTTTAAATTATTTATTCAACATACTAGCATCTTACCTTAAGGCTTGACAAATGCCTTGCACATGAATTTCATATGGGCATTTGCTTTTGAGACAAAATGTGAGAAGAATTTCTGTTTGGTTAAGATATCCAAGGGAATTTGAGACCCTTCCAATTTTACAATACATTTTACGTGGCAAAAATTAGGGACCCAAATAAATATTAAGAGACACCCACATTCCGAGTCAATGGGAATGATATATAAGATAGATTTTCCTAGCTCTGTACTAAATTGTGGGATCCTTCATTTATTTTATGGCGAATATGAGAAGGAGGAGGAGGAGGAGGAGGAGGAAGAGGAGGAGGAGGAGGAGGAGGAGGAGGCTGTATGAACTTATAGGCAAAGTATGTTCCAGAGCATACAAAAACACACCTGTCAGGAGTTTTTTAGAGCAGCTATGCCTTTCTCCAGGACTTTATGCCTGCCCTTCCCAGCTTTGATCCCAAGAAAATAAATATATACTTGATGTAAGAAGTTGCCAAGAGCATCTGTGCACACTGAAAGCCTTTTTTGCCTTTGAATCTACAGTGTTGTGCAGCTTTGTCCCATGTGAAACATACAAGAAAAAAATGACTGGTTTGTTGTACAGTAGCTACTGTACAAAGTACAGAGAAGAACAACAAAGATGATTATGGGGCTGGAAGCCAAAACATATGAGGAACAGTTGCAAGAACTGGGCATGGCTAGTCTAGTGAAGAGAAGGACCAGGGGATGACATGATAGCAGTGCTCCAATATTTGAGGGACTGCCACAAAGAGGAGGGGGGGTCAACCTATTTTTCAAAGCACCTGAAGGCCAGACAAGGAACAATGGGTGGAAACTGGTCAAGGAGAGATTCAGCCTAGAAATAAGAAGAAATTTCCTGACAGAACAATCAATCAATGGAACAGAAGTTGGCTTCAGAAGTTTCATCACTGGAAACTTTCAATAAGAGATTAGACAATCACTTGTCAAAAATGACATAGGGTATCCAGGCGGTATTCCTATAGGGTATCGACTTGAGAAGGGGGTTGGACTAGATGGCCTACCAGGTCCCTTCCCACTCTGTTGTTGTTGTTTGGTTAATTTTCCATTTGATTCACAGTCTGAGACTGGAAAAAGCTTAACAGTTCAAGTCCTACCCAAGCACCTAAAAACTGTTAAGGTAGCGTCTGAGTATGTCGGCAGTTCCAAGTAAGATGGTCTTTTGTAAAGTCAGGTAAACTTATTATTATTGTTTATCACACAGTCTGCCTGATGTTTAGACTGGATTTGGCATATCTATTTACCTTCGAGTCCTTATCAAGGACCTGGGATAGGCAGATGTGCATGCTTGATGGTGTAACAGATGCCATCGCAGGATGGAAGCTGTTCCCAGTAAAGCTTCCTTTTGCAACTGACTAATGGTGGATTTGTCAATGCCGATGACGTGCAAGTGATTTGACTTTGTATGCATTTGTCCTTAAGGCTTATTATTATTATTATTATTATTATTGTTCATCGCACAATCTACCAGATATTCAGACACGATTTGACATCTCTGTGTACCTATTGAGTCCTTACTAAGGACCTGGGATAGGCAGATCTGGATGTTTGATGGTGTTACATAAGAACAGAATGGAGGCATGGGAAGACAAAGCACTACATGACCAGTACATTTTTAAAAATCGCAGGGAAAACAGATAATAACAAGACATGGCAATTGTTAAGAGCAAGAAAGTTGAAGAAAGAGACTGATGGACTAATTCTGACACAGACTGACTACAAGCAGGGGAATGATAAAGTAGCAACAATGGTGCATTGGAAGATCTGCAAGAAATATTATTTGCATGCAGGCAAGAAAATGGTGGGGCCATAAAATAGAGACAGTCATAGCAAATGCAGAAGCTCAACTGCTCTGGGATTTTTGAATCCAGACAGACAGGCACCTATGATATAACACCCCAGACCTAACAATTGTTGATAAGAAAGACAAAAAAAGTCTAGATAGTGGATGTGGCAGTGCCTGGAGATAGCAGAAGAAATGAGAAAGAACTGGACAAGATCACAAATTACAGAGACCTACAAATAGAACTAGAACGCCTGTGGCAAAAGCGAGCAAGTATAGTCCCAATAGTCATAGGTGCCTTGGGTGTAATTCCAAAACAATTGGAGCATCATTTGAACACCATCAGCATTGATAAATTTGCCATCAGTCAGTTACAAAAGGCAGCATTACTGGGAACAGCTTCCATCCCATGACTATGACAATGGTGGCAATGACGACGATGATGATTAAACAGCAGTGGCCTCCTAGGTTATTGCTAAGCCACTTCCCTGGGGAAGAAAAATGACTGAGATTGTCTGAGACTGTGTAAAAATTAAAATACGGTGAATTTGAATCCTGTCCAGCCAGCCACCGCAGTTCCTAAATGGCATATTCTCTATTGCCATGGATCTTTTTGTGTTAAGGTCTGTCAAGAAGCCAATGAATATTACTAATGGAAAAACATGCCACCGGTAGCTGTGAGACTTCTGACTAAATGTAACATCAAATAGGTGCCCTTTTGAAAAGTACACTGAAGTTAAATCATATTGTATTGAACCAGCTGCTAACAGAGCTGTTTGAAAGGCAAGGCTAGTTGCTAAGGAGGCTTCTCAACAGATAAGCAGAATGTACTTGCCTTTCCACAGCCTCTTCATTCTAAAATCTATTTTCAATTATGGGCTGCAGAAATCAGTTTTACTAAAGAAGCTCTTACTAAAATAAATAAAATGTGGTGTCCAGTTGTTGCACGTTGATTTTTTGCGAGGGGAAAGGATCCTGGATATTATTATTTTTTTAAAAAAAAAGACTTACTCTGGAAAGATACAGGAAATCTTCATTTAGTTATCGCAATTGGAGACATCAGCTCGGTCATTAAGCAAAGTGGTTCTTTAGTGAAAACGCAACTGGTTTTACAAATTTACTTTTAGCTTTGTTTGGTTTTACAGACCTGCAAAAGTTACTTTTTCAACACTGTTATAATTGCAAATCGTTGCTAAAGAACACAGCCACTAATTGCCAACTACCTAAAAAGCAGTAGCTTAATATCCATATTGCTATATTTGATGGAGAAACTAATCAGGGTATGATTGATGAACATATGTCAAATATCTCTAAGGGTAGATTCAGTCCTAAAAGACATTGTCAAAGGGCTCCCCATTTGATAAACAATAATAAATAATTTTTTATCAGTATTGGACTGTAGATTACAAAGTGTCATTGAAATTTTACTTGGCTAATAAGAGGAACAATTCTCATTCATTTCACTGCCTGCAAAAGTCAAGCCTTCTTTAAAGGAATCCATCTCGGTTATTCTTTTGTACGGGTTCGTTTTGCAAAACCGATGCCCTCGATCTACAGTGAAAAAGCTGCAAAGAAAGAATATCTATAGAACCGTTTATGGGCCTTGTCAACCTGCCTGAGAAGGAGCCTTAGGATTTATTCTAGACATGCCCTCCTGTCCTTTGAGGTGATACAGGTTTGGCTCTATGGAAACACAGCATTCCATTCCCAGGAGGGCGAAAATGTCTTAACTTCTCTGAGATTTGTCTGGCAAGGTGATTAGAACTGACAGGGCTGCAAAGATAAAATGTATTCTTCTTCTTATGGTGGGAAAAAAATGATATTAGCTTCCAGGGAGAAGATGATCCAAATTTTAGATGTTCCATGGTCCTAGACGTTTCCCATGTTCCCTTGTTTTTCAAGGGGGAAGGTCCTCCCCTGTTAGATCCTTTGAAACTAAACAAGGATGGGATTGAGCTAAGTCTTCCAGCTTTTAAAGCCTTCTTCTCTTCAATGCCTCTTTAACCTCCTGAGCAAACCCAGAAGTTGATTCAATGGATTAAAGAATTGTGTGGATTACAAGGGAGCATATAGACATACAAGCCTTTTTGACTAATTAATTGAATGCGTTTTTATATTGCCAAAACATTCTGTGGAAGTGTGTCTAAAGATATTAATTAATCTCTTCTTTGAGTCTCTCAAAGGGTTTTTTTTTTAAAAAAGAAAAACATCAAACAGATTTTTAGACGAATTCAGAAAGAGTCCATTAATAATTAAAGCTATGTATTTATTATAGAGACTCATAAATACAAACATTAAATGGTAAAAACAAAATCATCAACTTCTTCTGGCTACACTGATATAAATAAATGGCTGTTATGTAGTAGAGTATTCCACTGAATGACATTTGTGGTATTAAAAGGATGCTTAATACTGATTTCCAGGTTGAGTATATTTTCAGTATGTTTTCACGCTGTTCTTCTATCAGGTGCTACATGGACGATCCCTGAAAAGTGCTCAGAATAACAGAACAACAGAACGATAGCAGAATAACAGCAGAATAAGAGAATAACAACAGAACAACAGAATGCCAGATTATTATTGGATTTGACAAAACTGCATCATTTTTAACAGCAGATTAAGAAGCATGTTTAAAGGGTAGAGAAAATGTTATCAATAAGTGATACAAGACAGGTAGTAATAGGATGGGGCTACCCATATTCCTGCTTGTGTGTTTTAGTTGAGAAACAGGGAAACCTATTGCTGGCAACAGGGAACTGGAGAATATCTAGAGGGAAAAAAATATCCTGTGTGATAAACAGAAGGAAACGTGCAATCATCATCCATCTTGTCTTTCGCAAGCATGTCTATCAAAACTGAAATTTAGTATTTCAGTTTCCTGTTATATGTAAACTAAGTTAATCATGATTGTGTTTGTCAGAACAGATCATTACTAGTAAAGCACAACCTGAAATAGCTAGCTTCAGCAAAGTATGGTCAAATTTAATTATGAACATCACAGATTTTCATATTAAGTTAATTTGTGGTGAACAAAGAAAGGAGCTTATTTTTGCATTTACAGCAGAAATAGGAATCTACAGATTGGTAATGATCTGGTTCATGTGATCAAATTCATTTGAACCACCGATTTGATCTGCTGGTTTAAATTCCTTTACAAAATCCATTAAAGTTCTTAAATTAATTTGGGGCAAAAAAAGTTTCTATTCAAGTTGGAATAGCAATTTAATTCAAAGATTACAATAGTGGAGAATATCTGTAGCTCAGGGTTTAGGATGAGAGTGGAGGTTTGTTCTCTGATCTTGTGGAATGGTTGCCAAACATTTCATTTCCAGGCTAGGTAACATCTTTCGGATGTTAGGGGATGTCAGTGTTGGTATTCTGTTTATAATGGTGTGGACACTAGGTGTTGTGATGGGCTGGCCACCTTGGGGGAGGGTCTAGTGATGGGTCTTGTGAGGGGTCAGGGGTGGGCCGCCTATGGAGATGAACTTGTGATGGGTCTTGTGATAAAGAAATTGGGTGAGGGTTGTTGGGAAGAGAAGTGCTGGTTGGGAATGTTGGTTGAAGGTTGGTGCTGTTGCTGTTTGGTTGTATGTTTGATTTGAATTTAAGATGTTACCTAGCCTGGTAATAAAACATTTGGAAACCAAACCCACAAGCTTGGAGAACGAACTTCCACTCTTAATTCAAAGAGTCAACTGATCAGATCAGATCAAATCGGTCAATCAAAGTTTTGCATCTCTCCAACCTGAGTGAAGCTCATACCATCAAGGACAGGCTTGATGGGGGGGGTTATGTTTCCTTCTGTCCAGGAGCTGAAAGGAGGAAACAAAGGTGTCATGTTCTCAACATTCCCTTGTTCAAGAATCAAACAACCAATCCACGCCATAGAATAAGTTGTTGTTTTAATTGAATCAAAAGGCTGCAGAAGGACTAGTATTTCCTCTGAGATGAGGAATGCTAAAACCGATGCATCTTGGGTGTTCATGCGCAGTTCAGCCAATTGCCATTAAGGTTTCTCCCCCATCACTATGAGAATCATCTTGGAGGCTTGTCTGTGTGTCACTTGGGCAGCCACATTTGATAAGCGTTTCTACACAAACATCCTTCTCTGTAGTTCCAAGGAGATCAATCCCCCCCCCCATGTCCAACCATGGCAAATTCCCAAAGGAACACGGCCTGGTTCATTTACAGTCACAATAGATTTGAAATGAATTTGACAAAAGGTTTAAGAACCAGGCAGAAATACTATAGTTTCATTTGTTGATTTCAACCAACTAGCCACTTTTAGGTTATGGGCTTATTCCAAGAGAATTGTTTTCCCCCCTTGTCATTCTCAGGAAAAAGGATTTGAGCTAAAAGTTCTCTTCTGGGTTATATATAGTTTTCCCTTAAGTATAGCTATAGAAGACAACAGAACAATGGAACCATTCAAAGTCTTTAAAAAAACTTATTTGCTTTGAATTCAGCTTCCCTTTATGTGTGACAACTTGATGCCTTTTGTTCTACTTTATACTGTCATGTGTAGCTTCCTCCTTTGGATCAGTTGTAGGGAATAATCCTTGGAGGATAAAAATCAGCTACTTATGTGCTTGCTTGCAGATGCTGGTGTAACTGTAGAATTCTATTCTATCTATACCCATTAGTGGAGTGAAGGGGTATTTTATTTCAGGAAGATAAATAATTTCTTGGCTTTGTTTTGAACTCAGATACTCATTGTTCATTAATGAAACAATCTTATTTATGAAAGTCCACACTGAACAATATAAGAATTAACTTTTAAGGTTCTTTTTGTTTCAAGATATTTGTTCCAAACGAAGTAAGAATAGAAAGGCAAGCTATTTTCAGATTTCTCCTTAATGGAGTACATGTTGCATATCAGATCGCTTTTATTGATAAGCATTTACAGTGAAAGAAATTGTCAGTGGTATTGATATGTGTTCATGCATCACACATAAATTATGAACAAATAATAGTAAGAACCTGCTTGCAAGTGCCTCGTAATATAAAATTTGCATGAGTTTGTGTGCAAAAACATACTCAAAATTGTATTTTGGCATTGTTATACCTGAAACATTAATGGATTTCTAAAGTGACTCGACCCTTATTTATTTATTGTCCAATAAGTAGCCCCACTTTTCAACCACTATTTTAAAGTAATTTTATTGATTTTCTTAAATAACACTTCTTGAGAACAATATACACTCATTTATCTTTAAACTGCTTTTTAAAAATAAAATACAAAACTACATATTGTATTTGGGAAAGGAAGGAAGGAAGGAAGGAAGGAAGGAAGGAAGGAAGGAAGGAAGGAAGGAAGGAAGGAAGGACGTCTAAGAAGTCATACTTAGAATGCCCTTTCTTATGGGAGAGATTTTAGATTGTGCTAATTATCAAATGAAATTTTATTTACAGACCACAATTATTTCAAAAATATCAAACAAATATATAATAACATTAAAATATTAAAAGATAAAATATGCAGTGAATTGACTTCCAGTATGGAAAATAATCATGTATTACTTATGCCTTATTTATTTTCCTGTTTATGTACTTATTCATTTAAAAGATTGATATAGATGCTCCAGGTTATGGATCATAACCCTGGCTTTCTTACAAACCATTGACCTATAATCAAACCATTAAAAAAAGATAAAATCAATACAAAAAAACTCTCTGTGTTCCAAAGACAACATATCTTTTATATTCAATAGACACGTTCCTTGTGGTCCAAACAACACAGCACCCTAAAGTGTATTATGCTTAAATCATTCTGAATCCAAGATTCAGAAAGAAGAGAATCTGAATCAGAATTTATTCGCCAAGTGTGTCTGGACACACAAGGAATTTGTTTCCAGTGTACATGCTCTAAACATACATACATACAAACAAACTGTGATTACAATCATGAGATACATTCATAATCATAAAGTACATTCATCTTGTCATGCACATATAAGCTGCAATCGACAAACCACGTTCTTAATAATGAATACAATCACAATCATAAAGTACATCCATCATGTCATCATTTTATAAAGTGCAATCATCATGTCACAAATCACATTTCATCATGTCACAAAATACCTTCCTCATGCCATACGATACATTTTGTGATACTGTACATTTTCGTAATAGGTTTAGAACAGTCGTAGGATACTAATAATCATTCTACAAGTCAAAATAGGGGTACTAAATGAACAACTATTATATATTGTAAAATGCAAGCAACAAGTTAATTGTCATACAATTAAGAGAATACGTAATACCTAATAGGAAAGATGAAAAGGTAATAATGATATATTCCTGCTAGATAATTTAACAGTGTTGTGTTAGTTATTTAGTAGGTTGATGACATGAAGGAAGAAACTGTCCTTGTGTCTAGTTGTTTTGGTTTGCAACAGCCTGTAGTAGCATCTGGAGGGAAGAGGATGAAACAGATTAAGTCCAGGGTGTGAAGAGTTTATAATTATTTTCACCACTCTCTTAGTTAGTTAGATATAACCCCATCTGCTCTCATGGTAAGACAGTGAACAAGCACAGATATGCGAAAATGATAGGATACCAATCCTATAGATAAATACATGCATCCATGTATCAAGTATTTTCTATGTTCTTTTGTTAAGAAGCCATAACAAAAATATACTACTTTTGTTTTTTCTCAATGTATGGCAAAGTGTTTAGATCTGTCTCAGTATATTCTAGAATGATGGCTTGAAGCTTTTTCTTCTTCTTTTTTAACTGTGCTTTGTTTGAAAACTACCTCAGACAGGGAAGTAAAGGAAAAGACAGGGATAATTATTCCAACCCTACACATGTCTGGAAGACAGACTTTAAACGCACAGTCTGCCCAAGAGATTACTTGCTGTCAGTCCTTCCTTACTCTTGAGCATTTCTGAGAAACTGGAATGAACTACCTTCTTACTCTTACTCTATTTTCCCATTAGGATTGACAACTCAATTTTATATGTGACCATCCACAGGGCATCGTGTACTTCACTCTATCCCGTCTCAGCAAATCAATGCAGGCCAGTCCATTGTATCTGCCATAAAACATCAGAGGCATTTAGTCAACCAACAGCTGACTAAATAAAGTCCAGATAACTTAGACCTGTCTAGTCATTCATGTATGCTAACAATATTTGACCTCCTTCTTGTATCTGAAGAGGATACCTGCCTAATTACCATGAATTTATTTAGAAAAATAGATGAAGTTTATTTTATTTTTCTCTTGTTAACATTAAGAGTGAGGATAATGTCCTTGGAATTCCTGCTATTTCTTGCCCCAGTTTTTTTTAAAAAAAGAAAGTCTTGGATGAACTGCAGAGTTGTGCATTTAGCATCCAATAAATCTCTTTTTATTTGTAGAATGAGAAAAAAAACTGCCTTAAGAAAAAAATCTAAGCAAGCAATGAATTTTTATTGTACAGGTGAGAATGAGAAAACTTAAAAATATTTTAGAATTCTAATGATGACTTCTGGTGTGCAGTCTAGTTACTAAAGAGTGAATCCATCTTCTAGGTTTGCTCCAAGTCCTTTGAATCGAGAAGGACCATCACAAGCTTTTCAGAGATGTAAAATAAACCCTGACCTGATCTGGCTTGGATGTAATAAAACACAAAACATGTCCATTAAACCTTTTAGTGTCAAAGGAGAGAGACAATAACCTTATTATGAGACAAAATGCAATTGCATTAGGCGTTAAAGGGCTTTTGAAAAGTAGACCCACAGAGACAGCTAAATATCTTCATTTTGCCAACAAAATTAAACAGTGCATTTTCTGGGAGATTTTAAAAGGGTGCAAAAATCAGATGAGAGGCTAAGTGAATTGTGAGTTGCAGTTTGCTCCCACCCTCCTTTCTGAAATATTTAACTCTTTATGGGATCAAGAAGAGATGCTCATATAGAATATTTGTGAACCACTAATGAAAGCATTAATGTACTATTTTGTTTAAACAAATGACCACAATAACAGGAAAAGAACATTGAGCAAAAATAGCAATTTTTTGAAGATACATGCAGTCATGCCAGTGTGTGTACACAAACACACAACCAATTACTCGAATAGACTGAGAATAATGACTGAAAACTCCAACCTAGTTTCTTATATTTCCCATATGTAATTGGTAAATTATGGTTTTGTAATAAAAACATCCCTTTGAGCCAGATTTTAAATTTCTCAATGAAGGATTTAGGAAGTGAGGCATGAAAATATCCCCAATATTTCAGTGCTCATGCACCTTTAGAATGGATGCATTCTTACAAAACTCTTCAGCTTCTTATTCAAAAAGATAGATGTTTGCATGAAAATTAGAAATTCATCTAGCTATATCCAAAAGAGCAAATCAATTCATGTGGGTGTAGCTTAAGTTTTCTGTGGATTTCCTGTGTGATATCTGAATTTCTAAAATTTAGATATTATTTGAAAATGAAATATTCTATAAATCAAGAATGGAATGACCTCCCCACAGAAATTCGTACGATCATGGATCTCCGAGCCTTCCGACGAGCGTTGAAGACCTTCTTATT
>JANHFO010002628.1:16648-28492 GCA_032468095.1 Pareas carinatus
AAGTATAGCCAGAAGTTAAAAGGACAATGTCAGATTACTTTCAGTACAAAAGTGGAAAAGGAAAGTTATGACTATAAGTCATAGTGTAATTTCTAGGACCTTGTCTCATTCAGGAAGGTATAAAAATACTATTTCAAAAACTATATATTTACAAATCAGTTATTTCAGTCCGTATGAGTCACTTGGCAGAAGTCAAGTGCAAAGAAAATAATTATACTTTCTACATTGATCGAATGTTAATGTTCACAGTGGCGGAGTCAACACCAAAATCATTTTCTAAATTCAGTGTGTAAAGTCCCTCATCCTTCTTCTGAACATCCATTATGATAAACGTGGTTAAATCTTCACAGGTTTCAATATGGAATCTGCCCCCCTGACTCGAAATATTGTGCCCTCTGCGGGACCAAGTTATTTCAGGCGTAGGTTCTCCAGAGAAAGCACAGGAGATGGTCAGCACCTTTCCTTCCTCAATGGAGATGTCACTTGGAAGCGCTTCAATTTTGGGAGGTGTCCCTTTGCGAAACACGGGAAAAAAAAGTTGAAAATTAATTCTCAGTGGAGATTATGACTTCACTAGGACAGGAGGTATTCTACAGGAAGTAGCGGGGATTTCTCTAACTCTACATATAATTGTATTGCTCACCTCTCATACCAGATTTAAGCAAGCTACTAGTTGAACTCTCCATTTGGGTCAGACTAGATTTCCCCGTTATACTGCTGGAGCTCATCTCTACAAAGGATTCTTTCATGGAAGACATGCTTTTGGCAGACATGCTTGCAAATTTCGTTTCAGTCATACTGCTACTGCTGAACGAAGCTTCTTGTTTAGAAGCGGACATTTGAAATGACTGTGAAGAGAGACTCTCCTGCATGCTTGCTTCACCACTTCTCCTCAACACTACCTCTTTTGGAGATTCTTCAATTAGAGCTGTGGAGCATAGCAAACATACATGGAAAAAAACGAATGACACCACATTAGCTGGTAAAGACGCATGTTCTCTATTGACTTTATGAAAAGAGAAACAGAAACAGGAGTAGCTTGCAATTTGAGGAAAGCTGAGTTGATTTTGATGTAAGGTTCAAATAACGGATGTAAGAATACTCTTTCCCCCTCTCTGTCTTAAATGAGTTATTATTACAATGACCAGGGGAATATAATTTACTTACAATTGCTAATTAAAATTATAATTACTAAATAATTGAGGGAAAAAAACTAGAATGGTGCTTTGTTTTCCTTATTTTTATTCATTGAAAGCACCATTAAAAATATCACAGCTTTCCTTAAATACAAGCCTTTATACAAATAGATAGCAAACACAAAGTAACCCAATGATTCCTCGGATATGTATAGCTTTATGTTTTATCTAAAAACTTCAATCCTTTTTAAAGCCTGTGCACCTTTTGGAATTTAATATTCTTGGGAGTTTTTTAATCCGTTATCACCAGAATCAAGGGGTTAACAGCCAAGATTGGTTAGAATACTTGAAAGCTTTATAACAACACTGAGCTGGTATAAAACATTTTCTTAAATATTTATTAGATGTCTATTTAAATATATTAACATCCTCATTTATATTGCAGTTTAGATTTAATATGTAAAGTGGTACTTTATTAAAGAATTCACAAAATCATTTGCTTTTCTTATATCATCTAAGTCCTAGTGCCATAAAGGGAAAACTGAAAGACAAAATAAACTTACAAAGGACGGTCAAGGATGCCGTTGCAGAGCATTGCCCGTGAAAATTGTTTGCTTTGACTGTGTATTTTCCACTATCGTTCAATGCAGCATTTTGGATTGCAAGAGAATAAACATTCTTGGAACGATTTACTTGGATGTTGGATGAGAGAGCAATCTGATAACAGGAAGGAAGGTTTAATTAGAGTCATGTTTAATCCAAGCATGCAAATAAATTTTTTATAGCTATCAAATAATTACTTACTGGTTGATTATCTTTGAACCAGTGGATCTCAGGAGAAGGATCTCCAGTGACTTCACAGGTAAGTAGAACGTTCTGTCCTTCATTAACATTTTGAGATCTTGGTTGAGTGATGAAGATTGGGGCATTTGAAAGATCTTGGGAAACATTCATTTCAAAGTGGCATTTGATGATACCATCTTCTGTCTTTCCTTCACATGTAAGTATTCCTTCATCTTTCTGAGTAGCCTTGTTAATGGTCAAAGTATGGTCACTTCCAGAGACACCATATCTATAATCTTCGGAGTTGGCTAACTCTACTCCATTTAGCAGCCATTTTACATCAGAAGCACTGTGAATATCGGCTTTGAGAACAGTTCTTTGACCTTCAGACACAGACATTTTGGTGGTAGTAGCTTTAACTTCTGGATAAGGTTTCTTAATATCTTCAGGTATTAGAGACTTTTTAACAATTTCCTCTTCGACTACTGCCTTTTCTTGAGAAGTCACTGTAGCTTTCTTTTGGGTAGATAATTCAAGGACTTCTGCTTCTTTCCGAACAAGTTTTTCCGTTTTTGCTAAGCTTGATATCTGAGAACTCATATTTTTGAATGCTTGGCCAGCAAACTGGAAGCTAGTTTTAGAAGAGCCACCTTCTCCAATAATCTCACATGTATATTCACCCTGGTCAGATTCCTGAAGGTTATGAATGTTAAGTTCATAAGTCCCATCAGCTGCATAATGAAATTTGAAACGATCATCTTCTTTTAATTTCTTGCCATCTTTATACCAGGATACTTCTCGAACACTTAACACACTGCTTTCAACTGAACAGAATAGTTTTACTTTATCACCAGAAACATCAGCCTTCAGCTGTTGCATTATTTTGGGAGCAACAACAACTGGCAAGTCTACTTTTTCAGCTGGTGGGGTTTTCTCTGCAGCAGTTGCTTTTGCTTTGGAGGGGGCAGGAGATGGTTCAGGAGACTTTACTCGCTTTGGAGATTTTACTCTGTCTGGAGATTTCACATGACGTTCAGGAGACTTGACCCTTGGAGGTGACGTAATTGCTTTTTCTGGAACCCGTTTTTGTTGAACAGTTAAACTAAAGTGAGCTTCCTGCCTTCCTTCAGAATTTTCTACCACAACAGTATAGCTGCCTTCATCTGAGATCTGGACAGATGAAATTTCAAATGTAGACTTGTATTCAGTGCGTGTCACTTGATAACGCCCAGAAGAAACAAGAACTTGCCCACCACGTAGCCATGTCACTGTTGGTGTTGGTTCACCATCAGTGTCACAGGAAAATCTTGCACTCTCTCCTTCAGAAACTGTGATTGAGCGGGGTTTTGTTAATATTGTAGCAGGTAGAGTGGTTTTAAATTTCCGGTGCACAGCTTTTTCTTCTATTGATTTTTTCTCTGAAGCACTGATTTTCTTTTCAGCAGAAGCATGATGTTCATATGATGATAATGACTCCCTTGTTGCTGTCAGTTCTGACTTGACTTCTCTTACTGAAGAGCTTGCTTCTGTTTCAGAAATTTTCTTAAATGAAGAGATTGCATATGTATCAGTCCTCGTCAGATCAGGAATAACAGTTCTAGGAACTTCCTCATCTCTGCGCTGGGAGCTATATGTAGTATAGTCTCCTCCTGTAACATCTAATGTTGCATAGTCCGAACATTCTCCTTTATAGTTTGTGCACACAACACGGTATGTGCCACTGTCATCAATATGGCAATCAAGGATCTCTAAGGTCAATACACCACTAGTGTTAGTAAAATGTATCTTATAGCTCTCATGGATTTCAACACCATTATGATACCATTTCACCTCAGCAGTGGGCTTGGACTGAACATTCAGAATAAATCTGGTGTTGGTGCCACATGGGACACGATGTGAACGCATTCTCAAAGTGATGCGTGGAGTATGGTCTAGAGTGAAAGGTTCTTGAGTCAGAACTTCATATTTCCTTTCCATTGTTTTTTGAGTTTTCAAAGCAGCTTTCATGGACTCATACCTGGAAAATATATCAAATCTTGCTGTCCTTTCAAATCTGGAGAGGGATCTCTCACTGGATACTGGACTTGGTGAACGTGGACGGGTTCTTTCTGGCGTGGGTGATCTTCTCTCAGGTTCTTCCACAGGATGTGAATGGGGTCGAATTAATTCTGACACAGGTCGCATCAGTTCAATATACGTTGGAGAAAGAGAACGTCTTCTTCTGAGTAACCTTGAAGGAGGTGAATATTCCCGATGAACGTGTCTCACCATTTCTATTTCCTCTTCTTCCTCTTTTGATGTGATCTCAGTTATTTCTTTTTCTCTCCTTCTTCTTAACCGTCTCTTTTCTTCTTGTGACATATATTCCAGTTCACTTTTGTACTCAGAGAGCCGCTGCCTGGTAGTAACTGGCCGTAGGAGTTCTTCATCTTCTTTCTCAGCCATTATTCTCTCCTTTTGTTTAGGTAGCCTATAAGCTGCTCTGTCATGACGTTGTCGAAGCTGTAAATAAGTTGCAGTTGTGTCTTCTTTAGTGGGTATATGATAGGTTGCATATCTCAACTCTCTTTCCCTAGATACTTCTGCAGCTCTCCGTGCTTCTGCAGCAGAGTAATGAAGAGAGGACAATTCAAAGCGTGGAGGGCTTCTGCTTGGAGGTGAAGCAGAAAAGCCTAACTCCAATTCTTCTTCAAGTAGCAACCTTTCTTCTTCAGTTCTCTTCATGGCCAAGTAATCATCGACAGGCAGAAGCAGTTCTTCCTCAGATAGATCACCAAGGGATCGCCTTCTTGGCCTATAATAAAAGTCATAATCAGGAGATGGTGTACGGCGACGTGCTGGTCTCACTATTTCAAGATCATCTTGTGACAATTTAGGTATGCGCCACTTAGGTTTATATTGATCTGAAATGCGTGGCAGTGGCATCACGTAGAATTGTTCCCATCTGGAGAGACGAATGCGCTTGGGTCGCTTCTGAACAATTCTGTCAAGTTTTCCTGGCATTTCGTACTGGTCTCTCAGCCTCTTGTACCATTTCATGTCCGACATAGGCACAAATAATTTGATGTTCTGATCTTCTTCCAGAGTAGTAATGCGCCTACGGGGCTCTGGGATCTCATAAGGCATTCGGAGTCTCTTTTCTTCTTTAATTTCTTCCTTCTTCAGTTCAAATTCACTTTTGACAGTTTTTGTGGTTACAGCTGGTTTATACATAATAGCAGCTTCTCTCAGAGCTTCCTGGGCGACTTGTGTCAGTGGAACAGATTCTGTTCTGGAAAGAATTTCTGCCATTCTCACAGTCTTGTCAATTCTTCTCTGTACAACTTTTTGCTTCTCCTCTTCAGACTTATATTCACGCTTGACATATCTCAAGCGTTCTACTTTCAAGTAAGCCTGACAGCTTGTAGAACCAGCACTGTTTGTAGCAGTAACTCTATAATAGCCACTGTCTTCAGGCAAAGTGTCCCTTATATGCAAAGCATAATAATCTAATCCTTCATGTACAATTTCGATGTTGGGACTAGCTGAGAGAGGCTGACCGTCCTTTTCCCACTTGAGTGTTGGCTTTGGTATGCCAGAGACTCTTATCTCAAAGCAGACATGGTGGCCTTCTTGACATTCGGCATTTGCCAACAGCCTTTTGAACATAGGTCGCAGAGTGGTCTCTTCGGCAGGAGCATGCTGAACAATGGTTAGTTTAGCTTTGCAGCTATCTTCACCGTATTTGTTACGTGCCAGCACAGTGTATTCAGCATCATCTTCCTCATTAACATTGTGGATTAGAAGTTGATAAAGACCTTTATCAGTTTCAAAGGTATATTTTCTATCATCGTCTCCTGGTTTGATTTTCTGACCTGATTTGAACCAGGTTACACGAGGTTCTGGGTGAACTGTTATAGTTACTCCAAACCGGATATTCTCACCAACATAGGCAGTTCGGTTATACAGAGGCAAGGTAAATTCTGGTGGCTTCTCCAAAAGTCGCATGGTATCCACTCGGCGCTTCACTCTCTTGACAGTTCTGCATCTGTAATAGTCAGAGACTTCTCTGACACCTTTAACAAATAGTTCTGCATAGGAGCTGTCTTCCCCATAGTCATTTACAACTTTGCATCTGTAGGTACCATCATCTGCTTTAGCAATATCTTTGACGTACATTGTAGCTATACCTTCATGATAGGTGATTTCATATTTTTCGCTGTTTTCCAATTGTTTTACTCCAAAATACCAGTTCACTTGTGTGGCTGAGTCATAGTTTTCAATTTTGCAGACATATTTGACATGTCCACCTTCTTCCCCAACAGCATGCATTATTTGACCAGAAAGGGGGCCAATATCAATTGATGCCACTTTAACTTTAGCAACAGTAACTCCCTTCTGAGATCTGACAGCACCTCCCCATGCAATACGGGCAGTTGATATAACGGTACTCCATTCCTTCTTCATCAGTGTTTGGTAGTAACGTCTGTGTCTTAATGTTTTGATTACTTTAGTGCTGGTTTTCTCAGTTCTCTGCTTCAACCATGGATGGTTAAGAGCTTCTGTAGCAGTCATACGTGATTTTCTTTCTTTTATTAGAAGGCGGTCAATAAAGTCCAAGGCCTCAATACTTATATCTTTGAAGGCTTCATCATCAAAATTGTATTCAGCACTGATGATGTTTTCAACTATCTGTTGGTTTGTTTCAGCAAGGAAAGGATTCAGGCCACTTAGAAGTACATACACTAGAGTTCCAAGAGACCACATATCTGTGGCTGTGCTAACCAAATCATGCTGATGGACTTCAGGACCGTAATATTCAGGAGAAGTAAACTGAAGCCTGAAATTATCACCAGGTTTCAGTTGTCTTGCCTGGCCAAATTCAATAAGTTTAATTGTAGAACTTCTTCTTGTGAAATAAATAATGTTTTCAGGCCTGATATCAAAGTTTCCAATGCTGTGACTGTGTAAGAATTCCAGGGCTTCACATACTTGGCGTACGTAGCTTACAATTTCTCTTTCATTAAGTTCAAAACCAGGAGTGCCCAATCTTTCAAAGATGTCAACTCCAGAGATAAATTCAGAGATCATGATCAATTCTTCTAAGCTTTCAAATGATTCATGAAGATACATGATATTTCTATGCCTAGCAATGTTTAGGATAGAAATTTCTTTCTTTACCAGTACTTGATCAGCACCTTTAACTTTGACAAACTTAGCCAGGTAAGTTTTCTTGGAAGCAATCTCAATGGACCGGTGAACAATTCCGAACTGCCCACGGCTGAGTTCTTCAGCAATCATATATCTATCGTAGAGCTCCTTTGTAGAAGAATGAGTTGCCTTTGCTGTGGTGACTTCTCTGGCCTCATCAACTTCTTCATCATAATTAAGTACTTTTGTCTTATCTTCTTTGGTTACAACAGAGTCTGTTGGTTCGGAAGGCTGACTCTGCCCAAACTTATTTTCTGCTATAATGCGGAAGACATAGCTTGTCTTACCAAACAGGTTTACCACAGTGTATCGTGTATCACGAGCTTGGCCAACACGGATCCATCTTTCAGCTGTTGTAGCACGTTTCTCAACAGTATAGTGTGTGACTCTACTTCCACCATCGTTGGCTGGAGCATTCCAGGTTAAGTTGACAGAATCCCTTGAAACCTCGCTTGCTTTCAATCCTCTTGGTGCATCAGGTACATCAGCCACATCTAATTCAACTGTTTTCTGATCAATGCCAAATCTGTTCTTGGCACAGACAATGTAGAAACCTGCATCTTTTCTGTCAACACCGTTAGGGAAAACGAGAGATGTGAAGGATCTTGTAACAATAACTTGGTAATGTCCATTTGTATCAATGAGATCTTGCCCCTTCTGCCAAGTGATCACTGGATCTGGCTTGCCACTGAATGGAATTTTGATGCTAATAACTTCCCCACGGAGGGCATGAACAGCTCCCATACCTTCCAGGTTTTTAGGTAAGTGGATCTTAGCAGGAACTATTAAAAAAAGCAACACAGGAAAAATTAAATTAGCAAACTGATAAAATGTTCATTGAAATATTTTACAAAAGCCATGCTAAAATTATGAATGCCAATTTGGGAATAACTGAATTTTTTTATGATAGAAAGAGTTGCGAGGTATTTGTTCCCTGAAGAGATGGCACAACATCTATTAATTGTTTTACAAATGTGTTCCATATATTATTTTTTAAAATTATGTATCTTCATAAAGTTGCATTTTTCAAAGTATAGATTATTATTCTATAAGACCTGCTGTTTAGATGAGACTTCATACAGTGGTTTCATGGCTGAAGGCTCATCTATCCTTAACCCTCATCCAACCCTAATCCTAATCCCAACTTTGTTAGCACTGAAATTATTGGACAAAGATCTTAAATATACCATGTTTTCCCGAAAATAAGACACTATCTTATATTAATTTTTGCACCTAAATATGCGCTAGGTCTTATTTTCAGGGGATGTCTTATTTTTCCACCGAGGTCACCCAGAACCGGAGGTCTGAGGCTTTATTATCGGGGAGGTCTTATTTTCGGGGGATGCCTTATATTTCAGTGAGAGGCAAAACTGTAAGTAGGTCTTATTTTCGGAGGATGCCTTACTTTCGGGGAAACAGGGTAGGCATCAAATGGAAGCTTGGATTTTTGCCCATCAACTTGCATTTAAAAAATAGACCAAAAATAATTCTATTTTTTTAAAAAAAACACATAATTTACCTTCAACATCTAAGGAGGCAGTTCCAGAAACAGATCCTCCTTGGTTGGTTGCTCTTACTTGGTATACAGTAGCATCGTCATCTGTTACATTTGTAATCACCAGTTGATGATATCCACCCTTAAATTCTTGTATCTTCACCTTTTCACCATCTGGCATAATCTCCTTGCCTTGCCTGAACCATTTTACAACAGGTTTAGGGTGACCGGTGACTTTGCAAACAAATGTGGCATGACCTCTAAATTTCACGTTCAGATTTCTGATTTCTTCTTTGAAATGTGGTGCCTGAACTGGTATATCAGATTTGGGAATGATCGGTTGTGAAATTTCACTCCATTCACTCTCACCACCCAGATTTTCACATTTTACACGGAATTCATATTCCAGACCTTCAATAAGGCCGGTGACGGAATAAACAGTTTCACGAATTTCTTCTGTGGTTACAGCAATCCATTTGTTCTGCTTCTTTTCCCGTCTTTCAAGATAGTAATTTCTAATCTTTGAGCCTCCATCACTTGCAGGTGGCCTCCAAGATACAACACAGGAATCTTTTGTAATAGCAGATACAGTTGGCTGTGTTGGTTGTCCTGGTTTTTCTGTAAAATAAAACATTTCCAGGACATGAAGTTGATTTGCTTAGTAGCCGGTTATAAATTCACCAATGGATCATGATTTACTTTTACGTGTACTTACCAAAAAGTGTCTTGATAATAACGACTGAGGAAACCTCTAACGCTTCACTGACACCAAATACGTTCTGAGCAAAGACACGGAAATAATACCCTGCATTCTCAGTTAGATTAACAATCCTACACGTTGTGCTAGATATACTTGATGACACCAGTTGCCACTCAGCGCCTTCTTTTGCTTCTCTTTTCTCTACAACGTAATTTGTGATGAAGGCACCACCGTCATCTTCAGGTGTGTTCCAGCTGATGACCGCAGAGTTCTTCAGCAGAGTTTCCACCACAATCGGTCCTGTGGGTTTATCTGGTTTATCTGCAGAAATGAGGCAGTGCATGAAGTCATACTCAAAAAATGTAGTTGATTCTATAACTTCGGGGTGTGGGGAAAGGAGAGGTGGCACTTACCTTGTATTTCCACATTGAGGACAGTATCAACACTTCCGAAAATGTTGCTGAGTTGCACTTTGTACTTTCCGGCATGTGTTTTGTGCTGTACGTTTTTGATGGAAAGGTGGGTGTAATGTTCCGTGTTCTCAATTGTAATGTTTTCAGTGTTCTTTAAAAGTTTCTTGTCATGGAACCAAGTAATAGCAGGCACTGGACGACCAATGTAGACAACATGGAGGCGAAGAGTAGAGCCTACACCTGCACGGTATTTCTCTTTCAAGGGGAAACCAGGGTGGAACTGTGGAGGAGCATGCAATAAGAGCTTGCCGCTGGTTTCAATTTCTCCAACATCATTGGTAGCCTTGCAGGTATAAAGTCCTTCATCTTCTTGCTCTTCTGTCACCACCGTCAGCGTATGGGTCCGCCCATCTGATGACATCTTGTATTTTCGGCTTTGTACTAGTTCTTTGCCAAAACGATACCATCTAATGTCGGGAAGAGGTCTCCCAAGAATCTGGCATGATAGCTGAGCTGTCTCCCCTAGGTTTGTGGTGACATCCTTGATTTCTTGTCTTACTCCCGGAACTTCTCCAGCTGCATATTTAAAAGAAGAAAGAAAAAAAAATTCTGAATGTTCCCCATTTCTATAATATCTTTTAGTTTAGTGGGCCCCGTCTTTTCAACCAAAATATTATAGAACAAAGTATCATTTTTATTTTCTAAACATTAAAATCATATTTAGTTTCATTAGTACTGTGTATGAAGTTTAGTTATCCTATTGTGATCCATTCAGCAGAAGAAATATACAGGTAGTCCTCGATTTAGTAGTGATGGTTTGAAGTTTCAGCGGCACTGAAAAAAGTGACTTATGACTGTTTTTCACCCCTAAAATGGTTGCACCATCCCCACAGTCATTTGATCAAAATTCAGATGTTTGGCAACTGATTCGTATGGCCGTAGCGTCCCGTTGTCATGTGATCACCTTTTGTGATCTTCTGACAAGCAAAGTCAATGGGGAAGCCAGATTCACTTAATAACTGTGTTATTAACTTAACTGCAGTGATTCACTTAACAAACGTCTCACTTAGCAACATACATTTTGGACTCAATTATGGTCATATGTCAAGGGCTATCTGTATTAAATTTCTCAGGCTTTATCTTAGAACACTCAAGTTGCTTCTAAACTATATAATCAAATCAACCGTATAGATTCATAGCATTGTCCTCTTTACTTTAGTATTGCTTAATAACTATGTCAATTGTATCATAAAACATGTTGAAAAAGTCTTACATGTCAGTTTTGTCTTCACAGTCATTGCTGTTCTACGTGGCCTGCTGATTCCGGTTTCGTTTTCTGCGAAAATTCTGAATTCATATTCTGTGGCTTCCAGCAAGCCTCCCACTGTAAACTGTCTGTCTTTGATGCGTTCTTTATTGCATTTTTTCCATGCAGTCTCTCCATATTGGCGGTATTCAATCCAGTATCCGATGATATCTTTACCACCATCGCATTCAGGGCGCTCCCATTCTAGAGTAATACTGTCTTTAAATATGGAAATGATCTCAATTTCTCCAGGCTGGCTTGGTTTATCTGTAAAATGAGAAGAAAAAAAATAACTGAATATTTATCTTCTCCCAAATTTTTACCTGAATGTCCTCTGATATGGATATTATATTCACATACCAAATGGATCCTTGCACACAACTGGTTCTGAAGCAGGACTTGGTTCACCTTCACCAATATCATTTTGGGCGATAATACGGAACTGATATTCAGCATCTGGAACCAGTCCTGTGACTGTATACATTGTAGTCGTGATGTGGGTCTTGTTGTGTCTGACCCATTTATCAGTAGATGTTTCTCTACGTTCAATATAATAGCCAGTGACACGAGAGCCACCATCATCTCTAGGCCTGGACCAAAATAAGCTAACAGAACTTTTTGTGACATCAAGTATTTCTGGTGGATGACTTGGAGGCTCTGGAGGATCTGTCAAGAAGAACGCAACTGTTATTATACACCTTTCCCCAGGAAAATGAGTTTAAATTTCTACTCAGTTGTGGTGTTTTAGAAATGACTCTTTTAATATCTTTCATTCTACCCTAACCACTGAGCCATGGGGGCACAGTGGTTAGAATGCAGTA